>LNAC01001723.1:41638-72353 GCA_002007465.1 Ailurus styani
AAGAAATCTCCGTCCAGTCACGAGCTGACTATTAAGCTAATCAAACAGAAATGCCAGTTGCCACAAATGACAAAAAATGCAGACATTACAAATCAGTTCAGGAAAGTATACTAACGAATTCATAAAACAAAGAACAGCAACAAAGCCTGATTTCCAGTCTTGCCATATTACATTATTTCAAATGTCCTGTTTTTTAATTTAAAAAAATGATAATACATCCATAGAAACAAGGAGATATGGTTCATACAGGGAAATAAAGCGTCAAAAAACAAACAGAAAAAAAGAAGAGCTGGAGGAGGTTACATATTAAACCTAATAGACAAAGATTTTAAATCAGCTATTTTAAGTATGTTCAAAGAATTAGGAAAACCATGTATAAAGAACTAAAGAAAAGTACAAGAATTATGCCACACCAAATAGAAAATATCAATGAAGACATAGAAATTTTAATAAAAGAAAGAAAAAAACTAATACATTTAAAAGAATTGAAATCATAGGGTGAATGGGTTATGGACATTGGGGAGGGTTTGTGCTATGGTCAGTGCTGTGAAATGTGTAAGCCTCATGATTCATAGACCTGTACCCCTGGGGCAAATAATAATAAAAAAAATTAATTAAAAAAAAGGATTGAAATCATACAATTTTCTTTTACCATATGGAATGACATTAGAAATCAATAAAAGGGGACACCTGGGTGGCTCAGTGGGTTAAAGCCTCTGCCTTCAGCTCAGGTCATGATCTCAGGGTCCTGGGATCGAGGCCCCACATCACGCTCCCTGTTCAGCAGGGAGCCCGCTTCCTCCTCTCTCTCTGCCTGCCTCTCTGCGTACTTGCGATCTCTCTCTGTGTCAAATAAATAAAAAAATAAAAAAATATTTAAAAAAAGAAATCAATAAAAGAAGGAAATCTGGGACATTCACAAATATGTGCAAATTAAATAANCGCTCCCTGTTCAGCAGGGAGCCCGCTTCCTCCTCTCTCTCTGCCTGCCTCTCTGTGTACTTGCGATCTCTCTCTGTGTGTCAAATAAATAAAAAAATATAAAAATATTTAAAAAAGAAATCAATAAAAGAAGGAAATCTGGGACATTCACAAATATGTGCAAATTAAATAAGATACTCCAAAATTAAGCACTTAGAAAAGAAAGCACAAGGGAAATCAGAAACTAATTTGAGATGAATGAAAACAAAAACGTAATCAAATCCCACAACAAAACTTAGGGAATATAACTAAAGCAGTATTTAGAGATGGACCATTACTGCCAACCTTACAAAAATAAAAAGGATTACAAGGGAATGCTATGAACAAATATATGCCAGCAAAATAGGTAACCTATATGAAATGGACAAATTTCTAGTAAGACACAAACTACCAAAACCAACTCAAGTAGAAGTAGAAAATCTGGGTAGACCTGTAACAAGTGAAAAGATCAAGGTAGCAATAAAAAAAAAAAAAAAAGCATACACCAGAAAGAAAAACCCAGACCCAGCTGGCTTCATGGAGAATTACACTAAATACTTAAACAATCAATTTCAATCCTGCAAGAACTCTTCTAAAAAACAAAATAGAAGGGAATGCTTTCCATCTTATGATTATGAGGGAACGATGCAAAGAAATCTCATGATACCACCCAAAACTAATTCTCCTGAAACTTCACAGGCTATTCCCTTTTATTCGCCTTCCCCAACTTTCTCTCTTTGCATGGGCAACTCATAAGTTCCCATTTCCAGACTTTTCCCTCCTGCCTTTATCTCTTACCAATATCTATATCTCTAGTAGTCACTTCAAGGATAAAACTTCGGGGAAGTAGGTAAACCATTTTTTTTTAAATAACTAATCTGACAGGGCTCTGGACAAGATCATGCAAGTGTGCACTGCCCAACCCCAGGAGAACTATTCACATCACACACCTATAGATGTGGATCTCTATTCCAATTTTTCACCTAATGGTAGTTAAGCAACTTTATTTCCCAAAAATCAGTAATCGCAACCACATTATAACTAATTGTAATTCACATAAAAGTGCCACAATGACCATGATTTTGATATTCCTAGTGAGTTAGGACCAAAAAGGAAACTAATGATCACTTAACAAGAAAATCTGATGCTCTATACTCAAGACACATGATTATTAAACAAGCCAAAATATAACTTATCTTTTTTACGTGAAATCTGTCTTTCTGACTTTCCATTCCTGTAATTGTTTCCAACATTCACGTAGATTTGAAATCTCAGGCTAGCTCACTCACCCCTCTGATCTACTATTCTATATAGCAGAGTAAAATTAATCCATCCCTGAGACATAACAAGTGGCACAGAAAAGGGGTTAGTGACATTTGCTTACTCCAAATAGGATGGCTATCGGGTACGTAGTGATAGCTTGAGAACAGCCTCTTGCCCTCACCAGCCTCCCCTAACCCCCAGGATTTTTACTTTTGCTCCTGGAATCTATGCTAAAGCAACATGTAGAAATTCTAGAACCATCTTTTAATTGTCTGTCATTTCATGTTGAGTGTTTTTGAACCAAAGACATCATTCTCAGGGTTCTTTTTTCATTTTTCTTCTGGAATTCATTTTTAAATACTACACAGTGTTCTCCTCAGTGTGACTAGGCTTTGGGTTTCTCAGCCTCCTGGATATGTTCTGTGTGCATAGCTTGGTTCATTGGCCACATGGATTCACTTACATAAGTTAATGTCATAAACACAATATTTTTAATAAGGTCCACTGGGGAATCCAACATACCCTTGTTAACTGCTTATTCTTACCACAGAGAAACATTTACAAACAGAGTGATCAGTGAGACAGGAGTTATAACGAATCGCTAGAGGCACCCTCTGGACTTATCTGTGATATAGGCAAGGGCCAGAGACCACAGGAGGTTAATTAAAAAGTTGAATTTTCCTCTGGGTCATCTTAAGAAGTGGTCCCTACTGACTTGCAATTTGTCAAAAGTAACCAAACTCTAGGCTTCTTCCTTTCCTGAACTTTGTGCATGTTTGCATTACAAACACCTAACCTCCTGAGTGCCATTTGACCCAGCAGTACAGAAGCAAAGTAGTATCCTACAACCCTATTCCTTTGTGCACAGCTCCCTTCATTATGAAGAGAAAACAGTGTGCACAGAGAATTTTTAATCTAGATTATAGTTAAATACATCACCAGGACCCTGGGTGGGTAGTTAGTCCATACAATTCACTTACTCTTTTCATTTCCAGCTGAAATGGTCTGTCAACTTATGTCTTGTTAGGGAGGAAATTGAAGATAATAAATTCTTATCACATAAGAAATTTGGAGCTGGACTAAGCCATAGTACCTGCTTTGTCCATTCATTTTACAGGAGAGAAAGCAGGTGCTACAGAAGGCTATACAATTTGCTTATGGTCACACAGAAAGTGTGTGATTGAATGAGGTCTAGAACTCTGGTCTCCCAGAATAGTGTTCTTCCAACAAAAATTGGAAGAGCGTCTGCTACCTGAAGACAAGTTTGGAAAAGAATTAAGAGATTGCTTTCATTGAAAGGTGGTTAGAAAAATAAGATGCCATATTATTTCTTCCTTTGAAATTTTGAAATCAATTTCATAGTTTCCCTTTCTTCTCCACTCTCATTGCCGTTCTTTTTAATAACTCATGTTCCTAAATGCTACCATAGCCTCCTTTGGCTTCTATATGCCAATAAAATACTATTTCTAATCTATCCCACATACAACTACCAAATAATCTTCCTAAAAGATCATGTCCCAATTTTTTTAAGAAAATAAACTGTATAATCTTAAAGTCATTGCTCTGCTTCAAAATTTCTGATCAATGACTCCAAAATAATTTGTTAAAATTCATCTAATCAGGGGTGCCTGGGTGGCTCAGTCAGTTAAGTGTCTGCCATTGACTCAGGTCATGATCCCAGGATCCCAGGTTTGAGCCCCACATCCAGCTCCCTACTCAGTGGGGAGCCTGCTTCTCCCTCTCCCAATCCCATGTGTGCTCTCTTTCTCTGTCAAATACATAAATAAAATCTTTTAAATTTTTTTAAAAAATAAATTCATCTAATTCTTGACTTATGCTTTCCATTTTAATCACATGTGAAATTCTTAGGTATGGCATCATCTACTATGGCTCTTTGCTGTTGATGTTCCATGCATCTTTCAGTTAGTTGTTCTGTTCCACTTGTTCTGACAACCACATCTGTATAAACTGGAAAACAAACTGGTATATCTACACAACTGAATACTACTCAGTAATAATAAGGAGTGAACCATTGATACAAGAAATGACATCAATGCATCTCAAAATAATGAGGCTGAGAGAGAGAAGCCATACAAAAAGACCATACATAGTGTCCATCTGTATAAAATTTTAGCAGTTCTGGAAAGGACAACAAATCAAGAGTGACAGAAAGCACATCGGTGATTGCCTGGAAAAGGGAGAGAAGAGACAAGAAGGGGCAGAAAGGGGATTACAAAGGGCACAAGAAAACTTTGGCCAGTGATGGTTATGATCATTAATTTAATTGTGGTGATAGTTTCATGGGTATATATACATGTCAGTATTCATCAAACCATACACTTGAAATGTGTTCAGCTTCTGATATGGCAGTTATTCCTCAATAAGGCTATTGTGAAAAAGAGAAAAAGCATTCTGAACTAACCATTATGAGGTCCCTGATGACCTTTGAAAGAATGGGATCCACACATAGTAGGTATTATGGACTGAATATGTCCCCACAAAATGCATATGATGAAATCTTAAACCCAAATATGATGACATTTAGATGTGGGGCCTTAGGAGATAATTAGAGTTATATTAAGGTCATGAGAGTGGGGACCTCATGATGAGATTAATGCCCTTTTAAAAAGTGGAGGAGACCCAGGATCTCCCTATCTGCTCTCCATCATGTGCCAACTGCAAACCAGAAATCAGGCTCTCACCAGACACCAGATCTGCCAGCACTTTGGTCTGGGACTTCTCAGCTTTTAGAACTGTGAAAAATAAATGCTTCTTGTTTAAGTCACCTGTCTATGGAATGTTTGTTATGCCAGCCCAAACAAGGCTAAAGCAGGTACAGAAACCCAAATGCAAGAAGAAAAGTATGAGTGGATATTCAGGTATTGGAAGCACATAATTTGTCAATGAATTACCTGTCAGGCAACAGGACCAAGATTAGAAATTTTCTTTTTAAGATTATTTATTTATTTATTTACTTGACACAGAGAGAGAGAGAGATCACAAGTAGGCAGAGAGGCAGGCAGAGAAAGCAGGCTCCCTGCTGAGCAGAGAGCTGGATGCGGGCCTCGATCCCAGGACCCTGAGATCATGACCTGAGCTGAAAGCAGAGGCTTTAACCCACTGAGCCACCCAGGCACCCTAGAAATTTTTTGTAGAGAAGTTCTAAGCATGTTTACGGGCTGAGGGGATGGATTCAGTGGGAATAAAATAAAAGAGGTCAATAAGTGAGGCAGTAATTGATAGAGTTTCATCCCAAAGGAGAATGGAAGATATTTACCACAAAAATTCAGAACCTCCTTCAAACACAGAATTTGGGAGATGACCCCAGATATATAAGATAGAGATATATCTGTGAAAGTCTCCTGACAAACATCAAAATTACATGCATGTACCCAGTTGTCTTTAACACCAATTCTACCCCTGGGATGTTTTCCAAAAGCATCTCCACACACTTCCCACAAAGTTCACTTTAAAGCAGCATCTTACCACAGTCTTTGAACACAGACTGAGTATGGATCACAACATTGATTTAAAACCTTGTCAAATTTCTCTCAGCTCTGAGTCGTGCTTTGCTGACTTCACCTTGCTGTTACTCTGAAGCAAAGGGTTTTGGTCTCTGAGCTCTTCTCATACTATTTGTGACAGCACAGAAAACTGTGCCACTCTTGATTCTATTCTGCCCCCTCCCAAGGAGAGATTAGAAGGCTCAGGGAACATTCTCATTTTGACGAGAAAAATGCCGACTCCTACAAGTACGTAAGTAGAATTCCCAAGAAATGGAGCCCTGTCCTCCAACATCCCTTGGATTTATGGTATCAAGACTGTGGAATCAGGGATGATGCAACTGTGGCTGCAGGAGATCTAGGTTTTTCCCCTTTCCTGAAGGATCATCAGGAGGACTCTAGAACTTGAAAGATAGCAGGTCTGCATTCCACTGAAGAAAGACAAGAGTAAAATTGTATGAAATAATGGACAGGTAGGCACATGAATTTCATACGAAAGAATGCTCATTAGTTGAAAGATAGCCAAACTGAATGTGAAAAGTTTAGCATATTTAATTCTGCACTCAGCATCTCACCTTCATAAAAATATAATGTTAGAGCTGGAAGGTACCATAGAGGACTCTAACATAACTCCCTGATTTTATAAATGAAGGAACTGAGAGCAAAAAAGGTGAAGGCAACTGTTCAAAATCACACAGCTAGTGGTTTTCAGGCTAGAACTCAGATCTCTTGACTGTAACCAGACTCCACAGCCTGGCCACAGTCAGGAGACTTGTTCACACCATAAACTTCTTTGTTATTGCTTGCCTAGTTTCCAAGAGTCCTGGCTAAATTCAGGAAGATACTAAGGTTAAGACATTAGTAGAACTTCCTCACTACAATCTTCCATGTGTTCATCAATATTTCACACAGTAAACTCTTCTAAACACTGTCTTTATTGAATATCTACTCATTAAAGAGGAAGATTCATATTTAACCATATTGATTTAATTATTTAAATAACTAAATTATTTCCATTTAATACATCTATTCTAACTATCTACACAAATTACACATAGGGTTTCATTAATGTATTCATCTTTGTATCAATCCTATAAAAGAGAAATATTACCATTTTTAATCTTCAGTAAGAAAAATGAAGTCTGGAAGAGTGAAGTAAATTTTCCAAGATCTCTCAATTAGTAAGAGGCAGAGTCGGGATTGGAGATGGCTCTTTGTGGCCTAAATTTCTAGATTCTTCCCACTTCCACACTGCCATTCTCTCCCATGGAAGCATCATTATAATTCTTGCCTGTAAACACATTATTTATATTGGAATGACTATGTGTGTCCACAATTCTGTATATGTTCGTCAGAATCCAGGTGGTAAAGCCAATGAAAGCAATTTTTAAAAAAAAAATTCCCAATGATTTTGTTTTCAAATCAGTTGGACAACCTATCTTAAGATGGGAGTAGGGGTAGACTAGAATCATACCTTAATTTGCTCTGTTTCCATGGTTGCCACAAATAAGCCCTTTACAGATATAACATATAAAAATATATAACATTAAAAAATATATATTATATATTTTTTATATGTTATAATTTATAACATATAAAAATATATGATATAGGGGTGCCTGGGTGGCATAGTCAGTTAAGACTGTGACTCTTGGTTTTGGCTCAGGTTGTGAACTCAGGATCATGAGATCAAGCCCCAGGTCAGGTTCCAGACTCAGCGTGGAGTCTGCTTGGGATTCTCTGTCCTACTCCCTGCCCCACTGTCCCTCTCCCTCTGTCTCTCAAATAAATAAATAAATCTTTAACATATATATAACATATATTATGTGCATATATTCAGTAATGGATATAATTTTCAGAATAATATCTCCTCTGGATGCATTTGTGGCCTCTAATAATGGGGTATTAGCCAGCTTAGATACCTCCAGAACTAGGATCAAAAACATTGAGCACAATGGTCATTGCTTATCTGTTATCACTCCCCACTTCATTTGCATTTCTGGGTGCAATTATATCTTTCTCAATAGAGTAACTGCCACGTTGACAAGAAAGGGAACATCTAACAAGCAACTCATTTGGCACCAACACCCTCTCCCCACCACCAGAGAAGAGTCACATAACACTGTCTTCTCCCAAATCTGGCTCTCATCTGTCTCATTCTGGAGTGAGGCAGACTCCTTCATCACAGGAAACCAGCTACAGTGATTCCACAGAGACACAAGGCTTTTTTATTTATGCTACAAAAGGAGAGAAAATTCTCTCTCCCCCATGGCTCACTGGTTCATGCTATCTATCAATGGGTGAGCAAAATTCAAAATAGACCAGTTTCTTCAGAGCTAGGACCAATGTGTCTCTAAGTAGTAAGTCTGTGGTTTTGAAATTAGTGGTGATTTTGTGCTACAGAGGCTATTCCTACTGCTGTGAAAGGAAAAGGAAGAAAACAGAGATACATTTAAGCAAGTTTGCATTGTTAACTGAGTCCATCAGATTGCAATCTCTAGAACTAAATCAAATTAAAATCATAGGATGTTGTTTCAACTGAATACACATTCAACAGAATACACATTCTTCTCTAGTGCACATGGAACATTCTCCAGAATAGACCATATTCTGGGTCACAAATCAGGTCTCAACAGGTACCAAAAGATTGGGATCATTCCCCTGCATATTTTCAGACCATAATGCTCTGAAACTAGAAGTCAACCACAAGAGGAAAGTTGGAAAGAACTTAAATATATGGAGGCTAAAGAACATCCTACTCAAGAATGAATGGGTCAACCAGGAAATTAAAGAAGAATTAAAAAAATTCATGGAAACAAATGAAAATGAAAATACAACTGTTCAAAATCTTTGGGACACAGCAAAAGCAGTCTTGAGAGGAAAGTATATAGCAATACAAGCCTTTCTCAAGAAACAAGAAAGGTCTCAAGTACACAACCTAACTCTACACCTACAAAAGCTAGAGAAAGAACAGCAAAGAAAGGCTACACCCAGCAGGAGAAGAGAAATCATAAAGATCAGAGCAGAAATCAATGAAATAGAAACCAAAAGAACAGTGGAACAAATCAATGAAACTAGGAGCTGGTTCTTTGAAAGAATTAATAAGATTGATAAACCCCTGGCCAGACTTATCCAAAAGAAAAGAGAAAGGACTCAAATTAATAAAATCATGAATGAAAGAGGAGAGATCACAACCAACACCAAAGAAATACAAACAATTCTAAGAACATATTATGAGCAACTCTACACCAGCAAATTTGACAATCTGGAAGAAATGGATGCATTCTTAGAGAAATATAAACTACCAAAACTGAACCAGGAAGAAACTGAAGACCTGAATAGACCCATCACCAGTAAGGAGATTGAAGCAGTCATCAAAAATCTCCCAACGAACAAGAGCCCAGGGCCAGACGGCTTCCCAGGGGAATTCTACCAAACATTTAAAGAAGAATTAATACCTATTCTCCTGAAACTGTTCCAAAAAATAGAATTGGAAGGAAAACTTCCAAACTCCTTTTATGAGGCCAGCATTACCTTGATCCCCAAACCAGGCAAAGACCCCATCAAGAAGGAGAATTACAGACCAATATCTTTGATGAATACGGATGCAAAAATCCTCAACAAAATACTAGCCAATAGGATCCAGCAGCACATAAAAAGGATTATTCACCACGACCAAGTGGGATTTATTCCTGGGATGCAAGGTTGGTTTAACATTCGCAAATCAATCAATGTGATACAAGACATTAATAAAAGAAAGAACAAGAACCATATGATCCTCTCAATAGATGCTGAAAAAGCATTTGACAAAGTACAGCACCCTTTCTTAATCAAAACTCTTCATAGTGTAGGCATAGAGGGTACATACCTCAATATCATCAAAGCCATCTACGAAAAACCCACAGCGAATATCATTCTCAATGGAGAAAAACTGAGAGCTTTTCCCCTAAAGTCAGGAACACGGCAAGGCTGTCCACTATCACCACTGCTATTCAACATAGTACTAGAAGTCCTAGCCTCAGCAATCAGACAACAAAAAGAAATAAAAGGCATCCAAATCGGCAAGGAAGAGGTCAAACTCTCACTCTTTGCAGATGATATGATACTTTATGTGGAAAACCCAAAGGACTCCACTCCAAAACTGCTAGCACTCATACAGGAATTCAGTCAAGTGTCAGGATATAAAATCAATGCACAGAAATCAGTTGCATTTCTATATACCAACAACAAAACAGAAGAAAGAGAAATTAAAGAGTCAATCCCATTTACAATTGCACCCAAAACCATAAGATACCTAGGAATAAACCTAACCAAAGAGGCAAAGAATCTGTATTCAGAAAACTATAAAGTACTCATGAAAGAAATTGAGGAAGACACAAAGAAGTGGAAAAACATTCCATGCTCATGGATGGGTAGAATAAATATTGTGAAAATGTCTATGCTACCTAGAGCAATCTACACATTTAATGCAATCCCCATCAAAATACCAGCAATTTATTTCAAAGAAATGGAACAAATAATCCTAAAATTTATATGGAACCAGAAAAGACCCCGAATAGCCAAAGGAATGTTGAAAAAAAAAAGCAAAGTTGGCGGCATCACAATTCCAGATTTCAAGCTCTATTACAAAGCTGTCATCATCAAGACAGTATGGTACTGGCACAAAAACAGACACATAGACCAGTGGAACAGAATAGAGAACCCAAAAATGGACCCTCAACTCTATGGTCAACTAATCTTCGACAAAGCAGGAAAGAATGTCCAGTGGGAAAAAGACAGTCTCTTCAACAAATGGTGTTGGGAAAACTGGTCAGCCACATGCAGAAAAATGAAACTGGATCATTTCCTGACACCACACACAAAAATAGACTCAAAATGGATAAAAGACCTCAATGTGAGAAAGGAATCCATCAAAATCCTCGAGGAGAACACAGGCAGCAACCTCTTCGACCTCAACCGCAGCAACTTCTTCCTAGGAACCTCACCAAAGGCAAGGGAAGCAAGGGCAAAAATGAACTATTGGGACTTCATCAAGATTAAAAGCTTTTGCACAGCAAAGGAAACAGTCAACAAAACCAAAAGACAACTGACAGAATGGGAGAAGATATTTGCAAATGACATATCAGATAAAGGGCTAGTATCCAAAATCTATAAAGAGCTTCTCAAACTCAACACCCATAAAACAAATAACCCAGTCAAGAAATGGGCAGAAGACATGAACAGACATTTCTCCAAAGAAGACATCCAAATGGCCAACAGACACATGAGAAAGTGCTCAACATCACTCGGCATCAGAGAAATACAAATTAAAACCACAGCGAGATACCACCTTACACCAGTCAGAATGGCTAAAATCAACAAGTCAGGAAATGACAGATGTTGGCGAGGTTGCGGAGAAAGGGGAACCCTCCTACACTGTTGGTGGGAATGTATGCTGGTACAGCCACTCTGGAAAACAGTATGGAGGTTCCTCAAAAAGTTGAAAATAGAGCTACCCTACGACCCAGCAATCGCACTACTGGGTATTTATCCTAAAGACACAAAGGTAGTGATCCTCAGGGGCACGTGCACCCGAATGTTTATAGCAGCAATGTCCACAATAGCCAAACTATGGAAAGAACCTAGATGTCCATCAACAGATGAATGGATAAAGAAGATGTGGTATATATATACAATGGAATACTATGCAGCTATCAAAAGAAACGAAATCTTGCCGTTTGCAACGACATGGATGGAACTGGAGGGTATTATGCTGAGCGAAATAAGTCAATCAGAGAAAGACAATTATCATATGATCTCTCTGATATGAGGAACTTGAGGGGCAGGGTGGGGGGTCGTGGGGGGTAGGGAGGGAAAAATAATGAAACAAGATGGGATGGGGAAGGAGACAAACCATAAGAGACTCCTAATCTCACAAAACAAACTGAGGGTTACTGGGGGGTGGGAGGGTAGGGATAGGGTGGATGGGTTATGGACATTGGGGAGGGTTTGTGCTTTGGTGAATGCTGTGAAAGGTGTAAGCCTGATGATTCACAGACCTGTACCCCTGGGGCAAACAATAATAATAATAATAATAATAATAATAATAATTTAAAAAATCATAGGATGTTGTTAAAAATTGAAAAACTCTAATCCATTCCTCTTTTCCTCTTTTTTTTTCCTCTTTAGAGAGAGGAAGAAGAGAGAATGAGAGGGAGAGAGGGTTGCATAGGAAGAGGGAAAGAGAGAATCTTAGGCAGGCTCCACACCCAGTACAGAGCCAGAGGCAGGGCTCGATCTCATAACCCTAAGATCATGACTTGGGCCAAAATCAAGAGTTAGACACTTAAGGACTGAGCTATGCAGGCATCCCTAATCCATTCCTTTTTCTTCTTCATGTTGTGCCTACAAAAGCCAGGTTTAATCTGGTGGATTTTTATACTAGTATTGGCTATGTGGTGTGGCATGGAATAGGGTGCGTGTGTGTGTGTGTGTGTGTGTGTGTGTATGTGTTGTGTGTGTAAGAGAGAGAATAAAGGAAAGGAAGCTATCAAAATTACACCTATGAATGGGAGGTATAGTCTATATATAATTTGCCTGAAACTTGTGAAGCCTCTAAAGAATAAATTCTCACTTCTATCACAATGGATGAGATGAATGATTTGGCCTTTTAAGTGTAGATAAGGCAATAACATTCTATGACCCATAAAATAATGTGAAGTTCTCCTTCTTCATAACATCTGACATGTTTTTATCTTGTCATTGTTCTACAAAATGTCAAACAAATTCCAATTACATATTAGGCTTTCAATAATAACATTCATTAAGATTTGACCATGTATGAACAAAACTGGGAAGAAAAGTAATATAAAAACAAAACTTCTTGTGTTGTTCATATTATACCATTAAACATCAAGTTTTTAAAATCGGCTTCAGTGCAGATGTGATGGCTGGAGCTCTAGCAGGCATTTTGGGCAACATGGACAAGGTCCACGGCCTATAAAGGGAGAAGCTCTCTAGGTCTAGACTCTCTAGGTCTAGAGACCTAGAAGGAGTTTGGGTAGGTCCCTGATTTCATAATCATCATACCATTACTGGAATGCCTACCCTCTAGACTTATTTCAGATGAGAAAAATTTATCTCATTTAAAAAAAAAATCAAATCCCCATTAAGCAGGCCTTCATTTGTTAAGGTGTTATCTAAGATTTCTGATTTTCTGCTTTTTTTTAAATTACCTGTCCATTTAACACTAACTTCACCTATAAGCAAGAAGAAAAGATGAAGTGAAAATCCATAGTTAATAAATGGAGGTAATCTTCATGTGGTTCAAAACTCCAAAAGGATAAGAGGATATAGATTCTCCCTTCTACTCTTGTGCCCCAGACAACCAATTTCTGCCCTTCATATCAGTACATAAAGGTCTGAAATAGGTGCTCTGATCATCATTTCCAGAGAGGCATTTGCGGTGGGGATAGTGGAGGTCCCCACACCAATAAGCAATGTTCAGGACACCAGCTGGGTGTCCTACCATTCCGCTCAATTCTGACACTATCTACCAGGAGAGTTCAGTCCTACAAAACTGCCTCCCCCACCCCACACCACGTCAGACACCAATCGCAGGTGATCTCCTGATCTCCTGTGCTTCTGACCAACAGCTATAGATTGGGGGTTCCAAAAGACCCCTTCCTTGGATTCAGATGCCACTTACAAGTCCAGGTTATTACGTGTACTTCCAACTTAACCAGCTATAAGTCAGATGTTTCCAAACACCCTCCTTCCTTGGGTAAGATTAATTTGCTACAGTGACTCACAGAACTCAGGAACCATTTTACTTACTAGATCCCTGGTTTTTTAAAGGAAGATAAAACTCAGAAACACCAAATGGAATAAATGCTCTGGCAAAATATGTGGGAAGGGGCACAGAGCTTCCATGAGCTCTACAGACATACCACACTCCCCACATCTCCATGTGTTCACTAACCCAAAAGCTCTCCAAAGCCCCAGACTTTGGAGTTTTTATGGAGGCTTCATTACATAGTCACAATTAATCATATCATTGGGTTGATTCAACCTCCAGCCCTTCCCTCTCTCCTTCCTGGAGATCAGCAAGGTGGGACTGAAAGTTCCAAAGCTCTTTTTTTTTTTTTTTACTAGAAAACCTAGATCCATTTGTTAAACTATTACAAAGACAAAACAATTATCATTAAAGTACTCTGAGGACTTCATCCTAATTTTACTTGTTGTTATGGAAACCAACCAAAGAGGTTAGAAATTAGAGGATATAACCTAAGAGGTTTGAAAAAAACAGACTGGTGACACATGGTGCAAGGAGTAAGGGCTAGTCAGAAGTATCCGTGTTAGTGGTATTTCATGTGGCTAGGATGTTTCCCAAGAGGCTCCCTAAAGATGCCTGAATGAATTCATCTTGGTCCTAAGTTAGTAAAAAGACCCTTATTACCCCTGTGAAGAAGGATCAGAGGCCAGGATTTCTCTGAGATATCTTTGTATTTCTTTTTAAGGGGTCAGGGATTCTTTAGGCTCTAAAAGAGTATATCTTAGATTCAGCCTCCCTCCATCCCATCCAGTCTACCTAGGCCTTCAAGTGCCTGTGCATTCTCACCACGTAGGTCTGCCAGGTTAGAGAAGATGCATAGAAATGAAGGTGGTAACTATAGGCATATTCAGAGGGGACCTATACACAGAAAGTTTTAGGGTAGATGATAAACTACAAATACCCTCTTGGTGAAATTAATTCACCTTTTTTTATTAATAGAGGTCAGAGTTACTGCTGGTGACAACTTTTTGTCTCAGTATATTCTGTCTCAAGTAAGAACTGGTTCAGGTAAATTTTGGAGAAGGAAAAAGACTTTCTTCAATACCCACTCCACAGTAGAAGAGACACCAAGTTCTTTCCTAGTTATGAGCAGAATCCGACAGCAGCATAAATCATTCTCAGTGATCACCATCTGCATCCTCAAGCTGTCCAGCAACTGTTGGTGTAGTGTCTGCCTCCATCCCACCTTCATAATCTCTTCTTGAATCTTCTGTCCAGACTCCAGCCATGTTATATTGGCTGCGCACAGACTGAGAAAGCATTCCTTCTAATCTCTCCAAAGTGGCTTGGCCTTCTGCTGTCAAATTGGATGGACAATCCTTCTTCAAAGGTATAAAATGTAGGTATGTCTCCCTGCCCTTGTTCATGAGCTTCCACAACATATTCTTCTCCAATGTAATCATCTAAATCTTTGTCCCCAGGATCAGGATGCAAAGCCTGGCATTCACACATTGCAGAGAACATTGCCTCCAAGGCAGATTTATCACTAGGCACAAATCTAAATTCAGCAATAGGTTCAACATCATCATCACTGTTTTCTTCAGCAACAGATTCTTTGGATTCTTCACCAAATTTGGCATTCACCATCACATATAAATGCTCTCATGGATAGGCATTTAGGACACCACATGCAACCCAATGGTGGGGTATTCTAGTGAGAATCCCAATCCAGAACCATCTAACCAAGACAGGCGGCTCTCAGCAATGTAAAGGGTGCCTGTGTCAAGGCCCTTGTCTTTCAGCACAGCCTAGGTCTCTGGCTGCTGCTGCTGCTGCTGCTGAGCCCCTCAGCCTACCCAGGCAGCTAGAAACTTTGGAGGACGTTTGTTGTAGCAGGGAGCATGGAGACACAGGCAGGGCAGTTCAACCCCTCTAATCAAGTGGTTGGCTGCCCTGGCAACCAGCATACACCCTCAGGTGTGTGTGTGGTGGGGGGAGGTCTAAAAGTCATCTCATTAACATAACAAAAGTCACACACACACACACACACACACACACACACACACAGTCACCATTCAAAACTTCAGAAATTCCAAATACTCTAAGCCAAAAATGAGAATGAAGACCAATATATTTTTTTTATTATAAATCACATTATCATAGGTCTTCATTTTTATGGCTATGGTGTGTTCTTTTGTATAGATGTTCACTAATTTTTTTAATCAGTGTCTTACTGAGGGATATTTAGGTTATTGCCAATTCTTTGCCACAACAAAAATTCCACAATAAATGGCCCTGAACTTTTTAAATGTGTACACATAGCTAAAGAATAAATTCTTAGAAATAGGGAAGCTGGTTCAAAGGATATAGACACTAGTACTTCTGATAGATATTGCCAAATTGCCCTTCAAAGGCAATGGAAAAATTTATATTTTCTCCAGTACCAGAGAAGCATACCTGGTTTTTAACATTCTCAAGAGTATTAACCAATTTTTAGATCTTTAGAAATCTGACAGGTGAAGGCTCCTGGTTGGCTCAGTCAGTGGAGCATGTGGCTCTTGAACTCAGGGTTGTGAGTTTGAGCTCCATGCTGGGTGTAGAGATTGCTTAAACAAATAAATTGGACCTCTGCTGCAGCATGAACCCTGACAACAAGCATGCATCCTCTCCACTACTCCTTGCCTGCAGTCACTGCTTACTTTACTAAATACCACAAGTCCTCATCTAGTGTATCCATTATAGGAATGTAGAAAGGATTGATGTCAAACATTCTGGTTAAAACTTCTAACTTTTTTGAACTTTAAGATACTTTCCCAGTTCTAATCTTCTCACATCTCTCTTCTCCAGAATTAGTCAAAAATTTAAAATTTAAAAAAAAAATCATTATCTCCCCAGGCATCCAGCAGCACAGTCACCTGTGACCTGGCTCAGAAAGCTGCAAGGAAGTTGACCTGCTACCACCCAGGCCAGCAGACAAGCAAAGTCAATTCCAGACCCCATCCTGAGTGGCCACCAGCAGCCACCAAACTTCCGAAGGCGCTCAGCTCAGCATTTTCTATTTTTTGTGGGAAATGGTTTCTCATACACCACTACTTACAAATCCTTGCCTTTAAAACAAAGAACGAGCATAAAGGTGGGCATTTTGGGCCTTCTAAACCTGGCTGGAAACACCCTCCCAGGTGCATTTCTTTGTCCTCTTTCCTCTTATGCTGATGGCTGCAGAGATGCATAACCTCTAGGGAGGGAGAAGGCCCGTGGTGGAGGCACTGTGGGGTCCTGAATGACCACAGAAAGGAGTTCAACCTTCAATGTGAACAGCCACTCAGCACTGCCATGTGGGGAAATCTATGATGACACGTTAACAAAATTAGGGGAGTAATTTGCTAATTCAGCATAATGTAATATAGCTACCAAATGTGGACATCACCAAGCTAAATAGTTATCAGTCACTACCTTTAAAAATGACCAAAGGGGTGCCTGGCTGGCTGTTGATCTCGGGGTCTGAATTCAAGTCCCTTGATGGGCATGGAGTTTACTTAGAAAACAAAAGTATTTACAAATGACCAAAGACAATTAGGCTCTAACAATTGAGCTGGTCAGTGGTGGGATAGATCCTCTCACCTGTTTATCCAGCCACTGTGCCCTGAGCACTCAGCACCAAAGCTGCTGCTAAGCCAATCAGGTCCTCTCTCTAGAAGCTCAGGGTCTACAGGGGAATATGGACAAAATATGAAACAAAAACATGAATGAAAAGAGCTATTGCTCCACAGAAAAAGAGCAAGGTGCTACAACTGGGTCCTGAACTCCCATCAGCTAAGGGGTCTGAAAAGTCTGTGCTGAGGCCACAGTGAGATTTCCTACAGCAGGAGGAGGAAGAGCCAGCCCTGGACCAATCCCAGTCTATGTAGCTCAGCAGAGGGCACCATAGTGTAAAAGACTGGTGGAGGCCGAACTTGATGTTGCCAGAGGGGAGGTTAGACAGGAGGCCAGGATGGCTGGAGGAAGCTTGGGGGATGGGGGGGGGGACGGGGGCAGGGCAGTTCAACAGTCTCAGTGCCCTGCGCCTCCTGCTGTGGGAACCCATTTCCCCACACTCAGTGGCTTAACCTACAAACACTTCCTGTCTCACCTTCTCAGGGGACTAGGAATCCAGCAGGGCCCAGCTGGGGGCTCTAGCCAGAGCCTCTCAAGAGGTTGGAGCTGTTGTCAATCCTGAAGCAGGCCCTACTTCACTTAGAACCTCAGCTCAGTCAGGGGTGTTGGCAAGATTCAGTCCCTATCAAAGGCCTGAGTTCTTCTCTGTCTGTTGCCGTCCCTCAAGGGCCAGGCCATGTGCACGTGTCTGTGTCATTATTCCACATAAGGGCTTGTTCCTCAGTGTGGGGATATGAGAGAAGACACGAGTCAGAGTAAGCATGTGGCTGGGCACTGAGCTATTCAGACCAAATCTCAGATGGGGCCTGGGGAAATACTGCCATCTTCTGTGGCGTGAAAGTGAATCACTAAGTCCAGGCCGCAATCCAGGGAAGGATATACACAAGGATGTGTCCATGTGAAATGGGGATCACAGGGAAACACTGAGGGGAGAAAGAGAAGACATAGGCAGGGTCAGTGCCTTGTCCAGATTCACAGACTGGTAAGAAGGCAGAACCAGAAATGAACCTCAAAATGGCTGCACTAAGCTATTCACTGGGAGCTCTGGAAAAGATTGTGGCTTGTAACTGGCTCTAGACATGGAGATGGTATGAGGGTGACGATAAGCATCAACATCCTAGACAGGAGACATTCCACCACGTTCCTATCTGAGGCAAACCACTGAGTGTACCCCTGTCCACGGAAAGGAGGAAAGGAGGGAATGACTCGTGACACACGACTGGCAGAGGCAAGGGGTAAGTGTGGGCTCAGCCCTTGCAGGCCAAGGATCCAATACCTTCTGTAGGGTTTGCCTTGGAAATTAACAGCCCAGGACCCTGGGAAGCTATTTCCCATCCATCCCTAGGCTGGACCGTCATCTTCTGGGCCTGCAGAATGTAAGCACTGGTGCAGGCACGTGTGCACCCAGGACCATGCGTGCGCCCTTGGGCACACACGCACGCGCGTGCACACACACACACACACACACACACACACACACACCCCATTAGGGACTCTGGGGTGGGATTTGAGGAGGTGGAAGAAACTGGTGGGAGGTATTTCCTACATGTACATGTACACCACTCCTCCAATTTCTTAGATATTATCCTACCTATGACTGTGGACTTCGGGAGGAAGTACATGCTAGAATAATCCCTATTGCACGGGCAAGACACAGCATCCCTGACAGGCACGATGGCCTATCCAGAGTCAAAAACATGTAAGAATGGAGAGTTGTGTCAGAACCCAGGTGTGTTTCCAAGCTGGGGGCCCTGGCTGCACCCTGACCTTCCCTGGGGCCTGTGGAGAGGGCTGTGTTGGTGTCACTAGGTACAGATGTGGTGTGGCCTGCAGAAAGGGGATGAGCAGTCAGCAGCCCAGAGCACTGTTTGTGAAGGCCCTAATCCAGGAGTGGACTCAGGTGACCCCAGGCAGTGAAGTCACTTGCTTGATAACAGAGCTTGGAACCCTCGTCACCAGGCACCCACATTCTAGTGCAGTCCTGTATCAGGTTTACTTGGCTAGAGACATCCGATTGTGAAAGATGTTCTCTTGCTGCTTGCCCACTTTCTGGGGCTCTGGCTTCCAGAAACCCCAGGGTGAGGGATTTTTCAGGTGCTATAGACACTGGCTCAAGCCTCAGCCCCGACACCTCAGGGCATTTGCCTGGAGATGCCAGAAGGTAATACCCAGAGACCTAGGCCAGGCCAGGCCACCTCTCCGCACCATCCCTGGGCAGCCCCATCCCCTCCTCTTCAGTTCCAGGGAAAGAGGGATTTGTGGGGAGGTCCCACCCTGGGCTAGGTGAGGCTCCAGGGCAGTGGATACCCTGGTGAGCCCTTCATGTTCATACAGATGGCATGGTGGGCAGGGTAAAGAGAGGATTCCTGAGGTGCCTCTCACCTGTGCCAGAGTGAATCCAAGGCCCTCAAGCTGGTCACTTCTCTCTCCATGGTGGAGCTGTGTGCATCCTGGAAGGTGGTATGCCCAGGTAGTCCCCTGGGTCTGAGGACAAGCCAAGGTTGCCAGACAGCGTTCTGAGCCCCCCTGCCTGGTTGCCGGGCACTGTGCTTACAGAGCTCCACACAGGAGATGGGGAGAAGTTGAACGATCGGATCCCCTGACCCACCTCCCTGAAGGAGAGGAAGGTGCCCCCTGCTGCCAACAGAGTCCAGCTCTGACTCAGGCTGAGTGCAGGTGCTGGGGATATCCAACACCCAGGGACCCGATGTGGCAAAAAGGGCCCTAGGTCCCAGAAGCCAGCCTGCTACTCCCCTGGGCTCTTAGACTCCTGCTCCCACATGAATCTGGATCCCAGTGTCCTCCCCAAACTTGCCCTCAGGGCCCTGCCCCGGCCTTGGCCAGATGCAGAGTCACTGTCCACATGATTGTAGGAAGATCAGAAAAGAGACTCTAAACCATGTCTCCTCTCATTCAGTCTAGAGTCCGTTTCTGCTGTGCTACGCATTTTCCTTACTAGTGCTCCCTGGTCCCTGTAGGCCTGACAGTCCTTCCCCACTTTCTCCAAGTCTTGCATACGATCATGGTGAGTTGGAAGACTTTTCCCCAAAGGGACATGAGGCTCCTGGTACTATGTCTGTTGCTCTGCCATTTGGTTGTGAAGGACACGTCTGTGGGGCCCCTCCAGGGTCAGGAGCAGAGGCCTCATTGTGCTGCACAACATTCCAGAAGGATGATCAGGCACCACAGCCACTCAGTCCTCACTAACGCAGGACTTTGATGTGATTCCCTCCTGTTGCCAACTCACAGTGCTGCACTAAACATCCTACGTCCCCTAATGACCTGACCACTCCCACCCAAGAGACAGTCTCTGTGCACTCCTCTCAAGACTGAAGTATGTTGTCACAAACCACAGGGACGAAGTTGTTAATGCAGGGAGCTGCTATAAATACCCAGTTGATAATCTGACCTGAGATATCAACACATTCAGACATCTCCCAACTCACATCCTTGTATTGATACCAAGATCCTTTTTCCTTAAAAACTTATTTATTTGTTTCAGAGACAGCGGGATGGTGGAGAGACAGAGGGGGAGACAGAACTCACAAGCAGACACTGCCCTAAGCACAGAGCCTGACAAAGGGCTCCATCTCAGGACACTCAAATCATGACCTGAGCCAAAACCAAGAGCAGGACGCTTAACCGACTGAACCACCCAGGCACCTTGCTCCTTTAGACTACTGTGGGCCCTCCTGTCCCACCTCTTTGCGTATGTCACCGAGAGCTTGGGGGTCTGCTCTGGGCTCCAACCCCCAACCCTCCTGGGGGCTGCAGTGCTGACTGCATGTCTCCCCTGCCCCACCTCAGGGTAAACAGGCCTCAACCGTGAAGAGCAATGAGACCTGCGTTGTGTGGTCCCACCGAGCGGGGCCACTGTAGAAGCAAGTAGAACAGGTGGTACCCGCCTTCCTGGAAAGAGACCTCAGCTATGCCTCCACATTCCTGGGCACATATGGAGTTTTTGCCACCACCCAAGAGGTGCTGGACCAGCTGCTTACCAGGTGAGCACCCTGCCCCTCCACAGCCCAGTGGGATCTGACAACCTCTTGGTTGGGAGTCTTGGGAATGTCATCAAACTTCCCTGAGCCTCAGTTTGCTCCTGTGACAGGGGCAGAGTTACTCTGGGACTCAGTGGGGTCCTGTAGGGAAAGTACATGTGGGTGCCTGGCCCTGTGGAAAGGTCTGCTAGAGGGGCTGTGCTCATGCTCATTTATCATTGTCCTGCTCCCCATGATGAAGCTTCTGCCTCATCCCTCCCTGTCACCATGGTCTTGGGCTGGGCTCTTTTCCCAGTGGAAAAGGAGATTGGAGACTCCATCTGGGACCTGTGTCCCGGGTGAAACGAGAGCAGAGATGCCAGTAGATGAGTAGGGGGCCCAGGCCCACTCAGATACCTGTCTTGGGGCTGGTTGGGCCCCTTCCATTCATCAAGCATAAAGGATGCCCTTCTAAGTGCAGACATGCAGACATTTCTCTGGGAGCTGACTGGCGAGCCCATGAACGGAGCAGACAGCACTGTGGAGCACCCCAGGGCTCTATACTAGTCAGGAGTCAGATAGCGATACTAGACGCGATGAGGGTTAGGGTCCAAAGGGCATTTCCTGTGATGCTCCCCTGGCCTCCTCTAGCTATCGATGCATCCTCTTTAACTGTGAGGAGATCACTGGGTCCCAGGAACAGCGGAACATGTGAGTGAGCTTTGGCTAATACAGGAGGGCCTTCCCTCTCCAAGAGGGCAGAGAGGGGACCGTGATCTGGAGGGGCTGCTGGACTCCCATCCCACACACCTGCGATTCCTGTGAGAGGGTCAAGGTCTGAGGGCTTCTTCTGCAAAAGAGGAGAGGGGTCCTGGAGAGCCGTGGGTGCGGTGTGGGCACTGTGAAAGAGCAGAGGGGGCTGGAGGGAGTCATTCCCAACCCCGGCCACCTCCCAGCCCTGTGTCTGCCCCAATCCTGGGACCCAGAACAATGCATCACCCATCTGCTGGACCTGTACCCTGGGTCCTCAGCAGGAACCAGGAGACCTATTGAGGACTTGGGGACTGGACATCCCCCATCCTCTGGGAGATTAGTGTCCATGGAAGGAGACCCAGTCATAGCACCTAGTGAATCAGGCAGCACAGAGGCACGGGAGGTACAGTTTGAGGTATTGGGAGGGTCCTGGGAAGGCCGGGGAAGTGACAGAGTCCCTTTGTTCCCAACTTATTTGGATATTCACAAAGTACTAGTGTGTGCAGTGACAGCAGTGAACACACCAGACAGCATCCCTCCCTGCCCACATGCAGTTGAAGTCAAGTGGCAAGCAGGCAGGGAGACAGACTGAGGAGTGTCTCCAGCTTCCCAAGGAGGACAGAAATGGTCACACCATCGGTCAAGGGCTCCCACTCACAGAGGCTTTTTGCCAGCCCCTCCTCTGTGACCGGGCCTGTCTCAGGCAGGACTGCCAGATCCCAGGTGGGTGTGGAGTAGGAATGGTCTCTGACAGCCAAGAGCTGGAGACCCAGAGGCCCAGGTTCCCACAGGGGTTCCCTGAGGCTTGGTGTGGGAGGGTGCCTGTCCTCTGACTCCTCTGCCCACCTGTCTGTCCCCAGGGCCATCTCCTCCATTCTAGACACCTGGCTGGACCACTACCCTGAAGACTTTTTCCAGTCCCCAGAATTTCCCTGCCTGAAAATGCTACCTGCATACTCAGGGCTCAACATGTCAGGCTCAGACCTGGAGCAACATGTCCATCTCTTCCTCTCACAGCTGCGACACCTTGTGCCCACTAAGCTAGATGCTGGGGATGAGGAGGACTGCAGCTGACTGATGGAGGCCTGTGGAGGGGAGGAGGGGCACACAGAGCATGCCTCCATAGACTGCGGTTTGGTTGGGAGCAATGAGTCATCTCAGATCACTGTCCCCGTGGGCTACAGTCTGGGGAGACCACCCAGGGACCAGTTCTTGGACTCAGACAATACTGAGTGGTGGGCAAAGTTTCCTTAATTTAGGAGGGACGTGGAGACACAGTCATGGTGATGATACTTTCTCTTCTTGGAGCTACAGCACCAGTCCCAGAGCAAGATCCTGAACCACCCCTAGAGCTAGCCCCAGCTCCCACTGTAGTGCCTGCTACAGCTTCAGAGCCTGACCTGGTGAAACCCATCACTGCAGCTGGAGCTCAGCAATTAGAAAGAGCAGTGATGCCATCTGATGTGTCAGGGCCAGTGAAGGCAATAGTCATAGCTCTGATTCAGTATCACAAGCAAGAAGAGCCATCTGTATGTACAGCTGTCCCGAAATCCTAGCCAGAACCATCACAAGCCACGTAGGTTGGGCCTCTGATGCCACCTTTTGAGTCAGACCCAGCTCAGGCCATCATCACAGCTCTGATCCACTGTCATAAGAAGGACGAGCTAACAGCACTTAGGCAGCCCAGGAGCAAGATCAGTCTCCAGTACCAGCTATGGAGGTCACTGAAGGTAACTGAACCATGGTATCACCTGTTGAGTGAGAACATGTTCAGATGATAGTCATATCTCTGATCTCCTGTCACGAGCAGGAAGAGCCACCAGCACCTTTGGCAGCCCCAGAGAACAAACAGTCTCCAGCACCATGTATGGAGATTGCCGAAGGGCCCGTGATGCCACCTGCTGAGTCATAACCAGCACAGCCAGTAGTCACATCTCTGATCCACTGTTCAAACAGGAAGAGCAACCTGTACCTTTGGCTGCCAGGGCATAGGAGCAGACTCCAGCAGCAGCTGCGGAGGTCTCTGAAGTTCCTGTGATGTTAACTGTCAAGTCAGACACAGCTCAGGTCATTGCAACAGCTATAATCCACCGTCAAGAGCAAGAAGAGCCCCCTGCACCTTTGGCAGCCCGGGAGCCGGAGTAGGATCCTGCACCAGCTATGTAGGTCCCTGAAGGGCCCATGATGCCACTTGTCAAGACAGAGCCAGGTCAGGTAATAGGCACAGCTCTAATTCAATTTCACGAACAGGAAGTGCCACCTGTACCTTTGGGAGCCCCAGAGGCCAAGCAGGATCCAGTACAAGCTATGGAAGTCCCTGAAGAGCCAGTGATGCCAAATGATGAATCAGACCCAGTATAGGTGTTAGTCACATCTCTGATCCACTGTCATGAGCAGGAAGAGCCATCTAAACCTTTGCCAGTCCTGGAGCACAAGCAGGCTCCGGCACCAGCTATGGAGGTCAGTTAAGGGCCTGTGGTTCCACCTGCAGAGTCAGAGCCAATTCCATGTGGTAGTCACATCTCTGATCCACTGTCACGAGCAAGAAGAGCCTCCAGCACTTTTGGCAGCCATGGAGCACAATCATTCTCCAGCACCAGCTGTGGAGGTCACTGGAAGGCCCGTGATTCCACTTGTGGAATCAGAGGCAGCACAGGTGATGGTTACATTTCTGATCCACTGTCATGAGCAGGAAGTGCCACTTGCATCTTTGGCGGCCCAGGAGCAAGAGCAGTCTCCAGCACGAACTATGGAGGTCCTGAAGGTCCCATGAAGCCAACTGCTGAGTCAGAACCAGATCAGGTGGTAGTCACAGCTCTGATCCAATGTAACAAGCAGGAAGAGCCACCTGGACCTTTGGCAGCCTCAGAGACTGAGCAGACTCCAGCACCATCTCTGGAGGTCCCTGAACAGTGTATGATGCAGAATTAGAGCCAACGAGGTGGTAGTCATGACTCCAATGCACTGTCTCAGGCAGGAAAAGCCACCTGAACCTTTGGAAACCCCAGAGCATGATCAGTCTCCAGCAAGAGCTATGGTGGTCGCTGAAGGACTGGTGATACCACCAGCCGAGTCAGGTCCAGTGCAGACCGTATTGACATCTCTGATCCTCTGTCATGAGCAGGAAGAGCCACCAGCACCTTCGGCAGCCCCAGGGCAGGACCAATTTCCAGCAGCATCTATGGTAGTTCCTGAAGGGCCCATGATGTCACCTGCTGAGTCAGAGCCAGTTCAGGTGCCACAGTTCTGATACACTAAGCACTAAGCACTGAGCACTAAGAGCCACCTGCACCTCTGGCAGCCTAGGGGCAAAAGCATTCTCCAGCACCAGGTACGAGGTTGCTGAATGTCCAATGATGCCACCTGACAAGTGAGAGCCAACACAGGCTGTAGTCATATCTCTGAACCACTTTCATGAGCAGGAAGAATCACCTGCATCTTTGGCAGCCCCGGATCCTGAGCAGGCTCCATCGCCAACTCTGGTGGGCTCTAAAGAGCACATGTTGCCACCTGCCGTCAGAGCCAATGCAGGCAGTAGTCACAGCTCTAATACAGTGTCTCGAGCAGGAAGAGCCACCTGAACCTTTGGAAGCTACGGAGCACGATCATTCTCCAAGAACAGCTATTGAGTTCGCTGAAGGGCTGATGATACTACCTGCCAAGTCAGAGCCAGTGCAGACTGTAGTCACATTTCTAATCCACTGTCACAAACAGGAAAAGCCACCTGCATCTTGGGCAGCCCCAGACCCCAAGGAGGCTCCAGAAACAGCTATGGAGGTCCCAAAAGACCCATGATGCTACCTGCTGAGTCAGAGCCAGCACAGGTAGTAGTCACATCTCTGATCCACTGTCACAAGCAGGAAGAGACACCTACATATCTGGCAGCCCCAGAGCCAGAGCAGACTCCAGAACCAACTCTGGAGGTTCCTGAAAGGCTCATGATGTCACCTGCAGAATTAGAGCCAGTGCAGCTGTAGTCATAGCTATGATAAACTCTCTCAAGCAGGAAGAGCCACCGGAACCTTTGGAAGTCCCAGAGCAGAAGCAGTCAGTATCCGGCAGCAGCTACAGAGGTCGCTGAAGGTCTCATGATGCCACCTACTGAGTCAGAGCCTTTTCAGGTCACAGTCACAGCTGTGATCCACTGTCATGAACAGAAAGTGCCACCTGCACCTTTGGCTGCCCGGAGCAGGAGCAGGCTCCAAAAACAGCTAGAGCAGTCCCTGAAGGACCTGTGATGCCACCTGTCAAGGCAGAGACAGTCCAGGTCACAGTCACAGCTCTGATCCACTGTCATGAGTAGGAAATGCCACCTGCACCTTTGGCAGCCCACAGCACAAACATTCTCCAACACCAGCTACAGAGGTCGCTGAAGGGCCAGTTATACCACTTGAGGAGTCAGAGCCAGCACAGACGGTAGTCACATCTTTGATTCACTGTCACTACCAGGAAGAGACACCTGTACCTCTGGCAGCCCTGGATCCTGAGCAGGCTCCAGCACCAGCTATGGAGGTTGTGCCAGTGATGCCACAAACTAAGTTAGAGCCAGTTCAGGTCACATTCACATCTTTGATCCACTGTCACAAGCTGGAACAGCCACCTGAAACTTTGGCAGCCCAGGAGCAAGAACATTCTCCAGAAACAGCTATAGAAGTTGCTCAAGAACCCGTGATGACACCTGCCTAGTCAGAGCCAGTGCAGGTATAGTCATATTTCTAATCCACTGTCACCAGAAGGAAGTGCCACCCACACCTTTGGCAGCTCAGGAGCAAGTGCAATCTCCAGCACCAGTTATGGAGGTCACTGAAGAGCTGGTTATATGACGTGCTGAATCAGAGCCAGCACAGGTAGTAGCCACAGCTACCATCTGCACCTTTGGCAACCCCAGAGCCCCAGCAGGCTCCACCACCAGCTATGGAAGTCCCTGAAGGGCCTGTTATGCCAAATGATGAGTCATACCCAGTTCAGGTGTTAGTCACATCTCTGCTCCACTGTCACAAACAGAAAGAGACACCTGAACTTCTGGCAGCCCTGGATCCTGAGCAGGCTCCAGCACCAGCTATGGAGATATCTGAAGGCCCAGCATGCCACGTGCTGAATCAGAGCCAGCGAAAGTGATAGTCACATCTCTGATTCACTGTCACAAGCAGGAAGAGTCACCTGCACCTAGAGAAGGAGCAGTATCAGAGCCAGCACAGGTGGTAGTCATAGCTCCAAAACAGTCTCATGCAGGAAGAGCCATCTGCACCTTTGGCAGCCCAGCAGCAAGAACAGTCCCCAGCACCAGCTACTGAGGTCACTGAATGTCCAGTGATGCCACATGCCAAGTCCAAGTAAATGCAGGTGGTAGTGAAATCTCTGATCCACTATTACGAGCAGGAAGAGCAACCTGTACCTTTGGCAACACAGGAACAAGGTCAGTTTCCAGCACTATCTATGGGAGTCAGTGATGGGACAGTGATATAACCTTTGGAGTCAGAACCAGTGCAGGTGGTAGTCACATCTCTGATCCACTGTCAGGAGCAGGAAGAGACACCTGCACCTCTGGCATCCCCGGAACCTGAGCAGGATTCAGCACCAGCTATGGAAGACCCTGAAGGGCCTGTGATGTCCACTGTCAAGTCTGAGCCAGTACACATGCTAGTCACAGCTCAAGAGCAGGAAGAGCCACCTGGACATTTCAGAGTCCAAGAGCAAGAGCAGTCTCCAGCACCAGCCATGGAGGTCCTGAAGGGCCTAAGATGCCCACTGCTGAGTCAGAGACAGCACAGGCAGTACTCACATCTCTGATCCACTGTCACAAGCAGGTAAATTCACCTGCACTTTTGGCTGCCCTGGAATGGGAGGAGGCTCCAGCACCAGCCATGAGGTCGCTGAAGGGCCAGTGATGCCACCTGCTGAGTCAGAGCCAGCACAGACCCTAGTCATATCTCTGATTCTCTGTCACAAGCAGGAAGAGCCAAGAGAACATTTGGCAACCCCGGAGCAAAAGTGGTCTCCAGTACCATTTACAGGGGTCGTTGAAGTGCCCATGGTGCCATCTGCCAAGTCAGAGCCCCTTCAGGTCACAGTCACAGCTCTGATCCACTGTCATGAGCAGGAAGAGCTGCTTGCACCTTTGGTAGCCCAGGAGCAAGAGCAATCTCCAGCACCAGCTATGGAGGTCACTGAAGAGCCAGTTATACAATGTGCCAAATCAGAGTTGGCACAGGTGGTAGTCATAGCTCAATCCACTGTCACTGGCAAGAAGAGCCACCTGCACCTTTGGCAGCCCCAGAGCACAATCATTCTCCAACACCAGCTATGGAGGTTGCTGAAGGGCCAGTGATACCGCCTGACAAGTCAAAGCCAGCAGAGGCAGTATTCACATCTTTGATCCACTGTCACAAGCAGAAAGAGACACCTGAACCTTTGGCAGCCCTGATCCCAAGCAGGCTCCAGCACCAGCTATGGTGGTCCCTGAATGGTCCATGATGCCACTTGCTGAGTCAGAGCCAGAGCAGACTGTAGTCCATCTCTGATCTACTGTCACAAGCAGGAAGAGATGCCTACAGCTTTGGTAGTCCCAGAGCACAAGCAGTCTCTAGCAGCAGCTACAGAGCTCCCTGACAGGTTCATGATACCACCTGTTGACTCAGAGACAGTTCTGGTCATAGTCTCAGCTCTGATCCACTGTCACTAGCAAGAGAAGCCACCTGCATCTTTAGCAGCCCTGGAGCACAAGCAATCTCCAGCACCAGGTATGGAGGTCACTTAAGAGCCTGGGGTTCCACCTGCAGAGTCAGAGCCATCACTTGTGGTAGTCACATCTTTGATCCACTATCACAAGCAGAAAAATCCACCTGTCTCCAGCATCAGCTACGGAGGTCCCTCAAAGGCCCATGATGCCACCTGTCAAGTCAGAACCAGTGCAAATGGTAGTTACTGCTGTGATCCATTGTCATGAGCACGAAGAAGCCCCTGCACCTTTGGCAGCCCAGGAGAATGAGCAGTCCCCAGCAGCAGCTATGGAGGTCGCTGATGGGCCAGTGATAACATCTTTGGAGTCAGAACCAGTGTAGGCTATAGCCACATCTCTGATCCTCTGTCAGGAGCAAGAAGAGCCACCTGCACTTTCGGCATCCCTGGAGCCAGAGCAGGCTCCAGCAGCAGCTATGGAGGTTGCTGAAGAGCCCGTGATGCCACCTGCCAAGTCAGACCAGTTCAGGTGGTAGTCTCAGGTCTGATCCTCTGTCATGAGCAGGAAGAGCCATCTGCTCCTTTGGCAACCCAGATGCAAGAGCAGTCTCCAGCACCTGCCATGGAGGTCACTACAGGGCTGGTAATGCCATCTGCCAAGTCAGAGCCAGCACAGGCAGTAGTAACATCTTTGATCCTCTGTCACAAGGAGGAAGAGACACCTGCACCTATGGGAGCCCCGGAGCTGGAGTAGGATCCAGCACCAGCTATGGAAGTCCCTGAAGAGCCAATGATGCCAAATGACAAATCAGACCCAGCTCAGGTGTTAAGTCAATCTCTGATCCAATGTCAGCAGCTGGAAGAGCTACCTGCACCTTTGGCAGCCCTGGAACACAAGCAGGCTCCCACAACAGCTATCAGGGTCGCTGAAGGGCTCCAGCAACCACCTCTCGGTGGAGCAACCAACCTCAGCCCCTGCGCTACAGCTGCTGTTGGCTACAGCCCCAAAGGATGGCTTCCCCTCCCCTGTCATTCCAGTGTTTGTAGTTTCTGTGTAGTTCATGTACCTATTAAATGGCTTAATAGATTTTGTTCTGTAAATAAACTATGGATTGAGTTCACATGAAATTTTACTCTGATCCTTTTCATTGTACATCCAGCAGCCATGAGGGCACTCATGGCTGCACAACCTTGTACTTCTACAACATTTCCCTCCCAGAGACCCCTGTGCCACTAATGAGTCATTGCTCATTCCCTTAGACCAGTGATGGGTATTAAGGAGGGCACGTTGTAATGAGCACTGGGTGTTACACGCAAATAATGAATCATTCAACACTATGTTAAAAACTAATGATGTACTCAATGGTGACTAAACATAACATAATAAAAAAAAAAGAAAAAAGAAGACTATTTGCCATTGAAAAGTTCTGGTACCTTTGGTGAGAATTAGTTCACTGTGGATGAATGGCTTTACTTCTGGGCTCTCGATTCTATTCTATTGATCTTCATATCTATCCTTATGCCACCACCCCAGCCCATGGTTTGGATGACTGGAGCTTTAGAGTAAGTTTTGAAATCTGATAGTGTGAGTCTTCCAACTATTTTTCTTTTTCAAAGTTTTTTGGCTATTCTGGGTGGCTTACAATTCCATATAACTTTTAGGATCAGTTTTTCCATTTCTGCATAAAAAGTTGTTGGGATATTAACAGAGATCGCTTTCAGTCTTGAACCACTTTGAATAACATGGCTATCTTTTTTTTTTTATTCTTTGCCCCAGGGGTACAGGTCTGTGAATCATCAGGCTTACATCNGTAACATGGCTATCTTTTTTTTTTTTTATTCTTTGCCCCAGGGGTACAGGTCTGTGAATCATCAGGCTTACATCTTTCACAGCATTCACCAAAGCACAAACCCTCCCCAATGTCCATAACCCATCCACCCTATCCCTACCCTCCCACCCCCCAGTAACCCTCAGTTTGTTTTGTGAGATTAGGAGTCTCTTATGGTTTGTCTCCTTCCCCATCCCACCTTGTTTCATTATTTTTCCCTCCCTACCCCCTACGACCCCCCACTCTATCCCTCAAGTTCCTCATATCAGAGAGATCATATGATAATTGTCTTTCTCTGATTGACTTATTTCGCTCAGCATAATACCCTCCAGTTCCATCCATGTC
>LNAC01001723.1:72930-86747 GCA_002007465.1 Ailurus styani
TGCTGCCTGTGTTCTCCTCAAGGATTTTGATGGATTCCTTTCTCACATTGAGGTCTTTTATCCATTTTGAGTCTATTTTTGTGTGTGGTGTAAGGAAATGATCCAGTTTCATTTTTCTGCATGTGGCTGTCCAGTTTTCCCAACACCATTTGTTGAAGAGACTCTTTTTCCCACTGGATATTCTTTCCTGCTTTGTCGAAGATTAGTTGACCATAGAGTTGAGGGTCCATTTTTGGGCTCTCTATTCTGTTCCACTGATCTATGTGTCTGTTTTTGTGCCAGTACCATACTGTCTTGATGATGACAGCTTTGTAATTAACATGGCTATCTTAAGAATATTAAGTCTTTCAATCAAAAAACACAAGATGTCTTCACATTTATTAAATGTTGTCTAATTTTCTTCAGCAATGTTTTGTAATGTTCAGTGTACAAGTCTTATACCTGCTGTTTAAATATTTTCCTAAGTAATTTTTATGCTATTGTAAATGGAATTACTTTAAATTTCACTTTCAGATCAAAGTGTTTAGTTTTGTTGCATTGTTTTTTAAAGATTGTATTTATTTATTTGAGAGAGAGAGAGAACATGAGCAGGGAGAGGGGCAGAGGGAGCAGGAGGAGCACACTCCCCTCTGAGCAGGGGCTTGACACAGTACTCAATCCCAGGACCCCAAGATCATGACCTGAGTTGAAGACAGACACTTAAGTGACACAACAACCCAAGCACCCCCAGATCACTGATAGTAAATAGTGGAGTCAGAGTTGACCCTGGATGCATTTGACTCCAAAGCCATTCTTAATAATCATGCTATTTTTTACTCTCACATCTTATTATAGTTTCCTTCCTCTGTCTGCCTTCTGGAGTTATCACTGAGTAAATCCCAGGTAGCATACTATAAGACCAAAGGCCAAACTGAAACTGCATATATATACTGCTTTTCCCAAATAATGGATTTTAAATGTTTTTAATCAATGGGATGCCTGGGTGGCTTAGTCAGTTAAGTGTCCCACTCATGACTATGGCTCAGGTCATGATCTCAGAGGTGGTGGGATCAAGCCGCACATTGGGCTCCCTGTTCAGTGAGGTCTCTGCTTAAGATTCTCTCTCCCTCTGCCTCTCCCGCCACGTGCACACACTCTAGGTACCTCTCTATATCTAAAATTAAAAAAAAGTCTTTTAATATTTTTAATTAACAATATTTTTAATTGGGTTATTTTTCAAGCAACTCAAGACTTCCACTCCCTCTGAAAAATCAGAAGATGTAGCAGTATCAGGCCTCCATACTCACAGAGCAACAGTTTGTCCTATGTAGTAGACACCCATGTTGGAAGATGTACTCAATCTCTGCTTAACCATAGCTCTACCCAGTTCCTTTGATTCACTTATACCACCTGCCTGGCCCCTGGCACATCAGAGTGTGTGACTCTTGTCTAATCCCCCGTCCATGAGAGGAACTTGAAAATGTTTTTGAATTCCTAATCCTTCTCATCTTTGTAAGCAAAATCCCCTCTTCCTGTGATCATTTTCCACATTTTCTCATTTCCAGACCCTACGTTTATCCTCCTGGTTTCCCTCTACTAGAAATTTAGAATTTGTGAGTACAGCAGAAGTAAACTCATGGGGATAGAAGAGCAGAATTTCTCTCTCTCTCTCTCTGGACTGTGAAAGATGAACTCGTGACAAGACAAACTGGCCTGGACCATGCACATTCTACACCTGAATTAAGGCAAATTATGCCAAAACACCTTCCTCACGAGATTTCCAGAAGCTGTTGAAAAATTGAAATTCTAATTCTATATTCTAACAAAATTGCTCTGAACCAGTTGTTCTTCAAATGTGGCGCCCAGACTAGGATGAACGTTACTTGGGAACTTGCTGGATACACAAATTCTCAGGCCCCACCTTAGACCTATTGAATCAGAATTTGGTGTTTTAACAGGTCCTCCAAGTGATTTCCAATGCATGCTAACTTTTGGGAGGCACTGTTCAAGACTGCTGTTGTTTGAAAAAGCTGGTTCGGAACAAAGCAAAGATTGGAAATTAGCTGCAGCACGAACCCTGACAACAAGCATACATCCTCCTCTCCACTGCTCTCTGCCTGCAGTCACTGCTTACTTTACTAAATACCACAAGTCCTCATCTAGTGTATCCATTATAAAAATGCAGAAGAAATTGATGTCAAACCTTCTGATTAAGACTCCTAACTTGTTTGAATTTTAAGATATTTTCCCAATTCTAATCTTCTCACATCTCTCTTTTTCTCCAGGATTTTTCAAAGATTAAAAAACAACCACCACTACCAAACAAAACAAAAAACCAAGGAAAAAACCTCAGTATCTCACCAGGCATCAAAATTTGCTTGATTTTCTTTTCTCCTATCTGAGAAATTCCAACTCATTTTTCTAGTAACAGAACCACATATTTCACCTGTAGCATTATCAAAAAATTGTAAAGCTTTAACTTTTACTCAAAATTCCACTATCTTTATCAAACACAAACTTCAGGGAAAGGAACGAGAACCAATGAAATTCTAAAACTAAAATTCACACAACTCTCAAAAACAGTGGAACTTCTGTTAGCCTTGACAGCAATGTGATCTACCTTCCCAGAGACCCACAGCTCACCTCCTTCTGACCTAATAACAGGCTACTCCATTCATTTGAAAAATCTTACTTCTACACCCAGATCTTACCCTATTTCAGATTTGTGATACTAAATACAAGAAAATATTCATTCAACAGGTTCAAGCTACATTTCCAAAACACCCACTCCGTGATCTGAAATCTAGAGATACAGACTTCTGGAAAAGATGTCAAAGAAAACTCCTGGAGCTTCAGTGAAAAACCCTTGCCAGAGAATGTTAACCAACACAACAGTAAAACCTTAAGGTGTTGATCCTTGGAGTCACACTTCCTAACTAAAAAAGACATCCATTTTTTTATGTCCTGGAAATCCATTCAACTGGGTGATCTCAGATTGAGGATTCTTATAGATTCACCAGAAGCTGATGACTGCAGAAGTGAATAGTTGCTTCCCAAACTAGAGAACAAGCCAGAATTCCAACAGCAGCCAGCAAAATCAGATTAATTTCTGATTCTTCACCCTTTTTCTTTCCCTTATTTGAATCAGCAACCGTAAACAAAAAAAAGGAGGGGAGGGTATCAACTAAAACTTGAGGCCTGGCATAGAAGAAAAAACCTGTACCACTTAAGAAGTCCACAGGAGGGATAGCTGGGTGGCTCAGTTAGTTAGGCATCTGACTGTTGATCTCAGCTCAGGTCTGGATCTCGGGGGTGAGTTTGAGCCTGACACTGGGCTCCACACCGGCTGTGGATCCTACTTTAAAAAAAAAAGAAAGCTGCAGTAGACAGCCACTTACAGCAGGAATGCAAAGGTAATATGCAGAAAAGAGGCTCAGGATTCTACTTGCAAAATGCTAACTAGAGGATATAACGAGGAGTTTGCAGGGCCAGAGAAGGATAAGAGCTTGACTCAGAAAAGTACCATGTCTTGAAGACATAAGTGTCTGTAGGGTTGAACAAAAGTTTCCAAAAGGTTATGAACTGACTGGCTGGTCTCCGTTGAGACGGGGTGGGTAGATGATGAGAGCTTCCTCTTCAAGTCTGATTTCTGCACAGTTGTGTGAGGGGCAGAATGATGGTCTCACTAGGAGCATGCAAGTTCGGTGGGTGTGAAGGCTGGGACAGAAGGTCACTTTACATCATTAAATCTTTTTTTTCTGTTTTTTTTATGATGTTAAGTTAGCCACCATACATACATTATTAGTTCTTGATGTACTGTTCAGTGATTCATTAGTTGCATGTAACACCCAGTGCTCATCACAACACGTGTCCTCCTTAATACCCATCACCCAAGGGATGGCTACCCCATCCCTCTTCCCTCTTTCCCCTTCCCCTCTGAAAGCCTGTTTGTTTCCCAGAGTCCATAGTCTCTCATGGTTTGTCTCTCTCATTGATTTCCACCCCTTCAGTTTTCCCTCCCTTCCCCTATGGTCCTCTGTGCGATTCCTTATGTTCCACATATGAGCAGTCAGGAGGATCAAAGGATAACAAAATGTGGGGCCCCTGGGTGGTTCAGTCAATTAAACATCTGACTTCAGCTCAGGTCATGAACTCAGGGTCCTGGGATCCAGCCCCCTGACAAGCCCTGAGTTGGGGGTGACCTGACAGTGAGGAGTCTGCTTGTCCCTCTCCATCTCTCATTGCCCCTCCCCCCCACTCATTCTCTCTCTCAAAAAAAATAAACAATCTTTTTTTTTTTTAAAGATTTTATTTATTTATTTCACAGCGGGAGAGAGATCACAAGGAGGCAGAGAGGCAGGCAGAGAGAGAGGGGNAAAAAATAAACAATCTTTTTGAAAAAAACACCAGACGGTTACCTATCCTGATACCAATGAAAAATTTCTATGTGATTTTACAAGCAACTCTTTTAAGTGTTGCTCTTCTCTGAAACACAGCATCCAAGTGAAGTAACAGAGTAAATATCAGTATCAGTAGCAGAAGAACTGGTTCAGTTGCTCACCTGACATATAAACTCTGTGAAAAATCACTTAACTCCAAGTCCAATTTTTCTATAACGCTCCCCACCTCCCAGAAATATTGTGAAGATCAAATATATTGAGTGAGAAAGAGCTTTTTGCAAGCTCTCAAGTGCTATGCCAGTGTAAACAATTGTTCTTATTTATTCTGCAGAGGAAAGGGGAACACACAGTTTTGGAGCATGAGGGACTTCCATGGAGGAAGAGCCTGAATGGGACATTTAAGTGGTAGTCTGTATATAGTCAGAGAGAGAAGTAGTGGCCCAGGGAGAAAGGGCTACCATGAAGAAAGGGGAAAATACAGAAACTGTAGGTTAGGTCAAAAATTAATCTCCCCACCTTCATCTTATCAGTGACAGTGGCAATAGTAATTGCCCTATAATCAATCGAACATCATTTTCTATACTGTCCTAGGCATATTATGCTTATGATAAAGGATCTCAATTCCAAAAATACCTGAGAATAACTACGGTCAGTATATCACTCTTCCTGATGCATACCCTCATTGCCAACATGACAATATAATACAAGCCCCACATTGACTAAGTAGCAGTATCTGTAAGTTCTGGAAGCTCTGAATTTTTCAATGCCGTTAGGTCTGGCCTCTGATCAATGGTAACAAACGCAACAAGAGAACTAGAGAAAAGAAGCCCAAGCCACAAGTCTTAGGAGTAAGAATTTTTGGTACTTTCTGACACTTTCCCCTACTACCACCTTCTCTTCCACACACTCTTTCATGAAGGGTCAGCTATAAGGCTTCCTTCTAACTCCACATGCTTGATTTCATATATCCCAATCATCCCAAAAAACTATTCAATCTTGAAATTTAAACTCATATAGGGGCACCTGACTGGCCCAGTTGGAGGAGTGTGTGGCTCTTGATCTCAGGGAGGTGAGTTCAAGCCCCATGTTGGGTGTAGAGATTACTTAAAGAAATAAAACTTGAAAGAAAAACTCAAGTATGATCTGTAATCTGTATTCTTCTCCTTTGGATTCTTCTTTCACCAACTCAAACTACTAAGCTCTTATATCTAAACAGAGAGAGCCAAAGCGTAATTAGAGAAAGAGGTTCTAGATTTTTACTGTATACAAAACAATGAATATTGATGCCAAAAGAGTTGGCTGTTACTGGGTGAGTGGCGGCTTTTTTGTTTGATTGTTTGAATTGCATATTGCGTAACTGTATTAACTTAAGCAACATATTCGCCAAGTGCCACATGCTTTGAGAGGATTCCAAGAGTTCTAAGAAAAAAATTACCATTGTTATTTATGTTTTATGGATGAAAGGCTGGGGCCCAGAGAGGCTAAATAACTTGTCCAAACTTACAAATCTAGAATGTTGGAATTTGCCCTTAGACAATCTGACTCTGAAGTCCAAACACATGACCCCTCTGGCAGAGAGATGATTAAAATCTTAACTCCATGGCCCATCCCTCATCTCTGTGTTTTTACATGGATTAAATAAGAAAATAAGAAAGCCCCTCACCTAATAGTTAGCACAGAGTAAGCAATCACTAAGCAGTAGTTCATTTAATCATGTATAAATACATCCTAAAGATTTACATCTGGAGGCCCTGCTTTCCTATTAAATTCCCCTAGTGACGATTTCAAAGTCTGTAACTTTAGTCCCTACAGAATTGACTTTTTCTAACTAGTGACTAAGGCAAGCTGATGTCATTACTTAAAAGGTCCCAAGGACATAAAACCTATATAATTCAGGTAAAAAAAACACCAACATTGCAGCTGCCAGGACCAGCTGCTTTCTTTCTGTACAGATTTCCTTTCAGTACTCAGTAGAAGAATCTATCTGAAGCTAGCAATATAAAACTTACACCTAGAGAGTGTGCTGCCAAGGAAACAGAATGCCTCTGTCACACTGGTTCTGAGTCATCAAGTCAAGTCTGTGTTGTAAGTCTTCTGGTAAACTAGCATGGCCTGCAAAAGTGGTTGGTAGCAACTTCGAATCATTCTTTGACAATATCATCTGAAAAAGTGCAAAAAATATTCCATTCTTGCACCACATCTCCAGTTGACTGGAAACCAGTTCTAGAAAATCTCAGGGCAGAATTACATGCTCTACTTATTGAAAACTATGCTAATGATATAGGTACTAAGGTGTAATATTTTACAGAAATCCTGGAGTACTTCCGGTAAAATATCACCAAATATATTTACTGTGACTTATCACCAAAAACTGAACAAGCCCAAGAAACTTTGAGGGCTCTGGCCATCCTGATGGAAAAATCAAGGTAAACAGGATTATCTGATTTGTCCAACTTTAAATGTGTCCTATTAGTTATTTCTTCTAGAAAATAATTCGCTATCAAAACTTGACATTGAAACTACCAGACCGTGACAACTCAGTTGTTTTTGGAGGGGCTGGGAGCATCGGAAACAACCCAGGGTGAGTTTTATAGACACTTTATTTTATTCTGTTTTTGCTCTTAATTATTTTCCTCCATCTTTCTGAAATGTATGCCATAGACATTAGATTTTCTTTTTCTACACCATATTCTCAACATAAACTGACACCAAATTTTTACTGCAGTTGGGCACATCTCCATTTCTCAAAGCATTTTTTCCTGCAGCTCCTAAGAAAAAGAAAAAAAAAGTGATGATGATGGAACACAAGTCTTCATTTCAGACCTAGTTCTCCATCTGCATACCCTTTCCTGTGTGTGCAGGTGAAAATCTCCAGATTGATTTAAAATAAACCCCTGGCTCCATTCTTGCTCAGTTCTTCAGTTTTCAATTTTCCAGTCACCGTTTTGTAACTTAGTAAACTGAAAAGATAACAGATGTAAATCATTCAACATTCAAAATAGATTTCGGGAGGGACACCTGGGTGGCTTAGTCGATTAAGTCTCTGCCTTCAGCTCAGGTCATGATCTCAGGGTCCTGGGATCAACTACCACAAGGGGCTCCCCCCTGCTTCTCCCACTTCCTGCCATTCCTCCTGCTTGTGCTCTCTCTTGCGCTCTCTCCCCCTCTGGAAAATAAATAAATAAAATCTTTTTTAAAAAAACAGATTTCTGGGTGGCTCAGTTCGTTGAGCATCTGACTTTCAGTTTCAGCTCATATCTTGATCTCAGGGTCATGAGATCAAGCCCCACGTCAGGCTCTGTGCTAGGTGTGGAGCCTGCTTGAGATTCTCTCTCTCCTTCTTCCTCTGTGCCTCTCCCCTCTCTCTCACGCTCTCTTTCTCTAAAATTAAATAAATCTTGAAAAACATAAAAGTAGCTTTCTAGAGCAGAAGCTTTAAGTGAACACTCTAAGAAAAATTTCCAAATAGTAAAGTTAATCCATAGCTATTTTAAGATATTATAATAAATATTAATCTAAGCTCTAGAGACCAGGAGTTTAATTCAAATGTTAACTGAAAGACTTCTCCTGCCCCAGAAATACCTTCTTTTCACATGACTCTACTTCGCTAGTTTCCTAATATGACACTACCTTAATCTTCCCTCTATTGATATAGACTATCAAAAGGGCCACTGTCTGCAGAAGACCAGCATGATGAGTAATAGGAAATACTGAAGAAAGAGGTAACTAGAAGCAGAAGGGAAAGAGTTCTCTAGTTCTTTTTCATAAGCAATGTGGAGTTGATTCTTTTGTCTGCAAGAGAGCCTGACCTTGAGGAATGAGGGAAAGCTCCAGTAGTGATAAGTGATGGGAATAAGGTAGCACAGGAACCTTGATAGGACTCAAGGAACCAAGAGGGCAGCTAGCATGGGTGGGCACCCCTGGAAGACTGTGCATCCAGGCAGTGGCATGAAGACAAGCAAGAGAAGAGACACTCCCCACAGATGCCCAGCCGGGCTGGGAGGGGCACCTAGCAGAGGAAGAGGCAGGTCACCAAGACACATTCCAGTTAGCACCCTAAATATGCCTACCATCACATAAATGATTCAGGTCAGAGTGGTGGCAGAGAGAGCATGGGCTGGGAATTAGGAGACCTGAGCTTCTAGACACAGCTATTACTCCAATTCTCTGGGAACTTGGGCCAGTTGCTTTACCTCTCTGTGCCTCATTTTCTCTACCTATTAAATGAAAAAAAAAAGAAAAAGAAAAAGAAAAAAATAGATGAGGAAAACTCTCAGATCTTTCTAAGAGCAAAGATCTTGTGGGACACCTGGGTGGCTCAGTTGATTAAGCATCTGCCTTCAGCTCAGGTCATGATTCCAGGATCCTGGGATCAAGTCCTGGGTTGGTCTCCCTGTGGAGTAGGGAGTCTGCTTCTCCCTCTGCCCCTCCTCCCAGTCGCTCTCTCAATCTCTGTCTCTACTAAGTAAATAAAATCTTAATAATGATGATGATAATAAATACATTTCTTATAAAAAATAGTGAGAACCCTCTTGCATTGTTGGTGGGAATGCAAACTGGTGCAGCCACTATGTAAAACAGCATGGAGGTCCCTTAGAAAATTAAAAAGAGGACTACCCTACGATCCAGTAATTACACAACTGGGCATTTACCCAAAGACGACAAAAACACGAATTCAAAGGGATATACACACTTCTAGGTTTATTGTAGTATTTACAACAGCCAAGATATGAAAGCTGCCCAAGTGTCCACTGACTGATGAAAGGAAAAAGAAGATATGGCATATATATATATATATATATATATATATATATATATCAATCACACACACACACACTGGAACGTTACTCTGCCATGAAAAAGAATGAAATCTTACCATTTGCAACAATATGGATGGAGCTAGAGAGTATAATGCTAAGCAAAACCAGTAAGTCAGAGAAGACAATCGTATGATTTCACTCATACATGGAATTTAAGAAACAAAACAAATGAACAAAGGGGACAAAGAGAGGGAGAGGGGTGAGAGACAAACCAAGAAACAGACTTAACTATAGAGAACACACTGATGGTCACCAGAGAAGAGATGGGGAAGATGGGGGAAATCGGTGATGGGGATTAAAGAGTGCAACTGTCCTGATGAGCACACAGTGATTAAAATTTAAAAAAACCTTTTTAAACAGTGGGGCCTGAGTCAAAGGGAAGCTAATTTAAAAGAAAAGAATCACTCTTGTTTGACTTGTGGGCCAGACAACAGAACTGGACTTTTAAAAGAGCTGAGGATAACCCAGTCAGGACAGGGATGCTCTTTAGCCTGGACCTTGATCTGCAGCAGCAGGATGAACTGGAACAGAAGCCAGTGTCCCTCGCCAGTGTTTCCAAGGTTTCCAGGGTTTTCCCCAGTCTCCTTTAAAGAAATGCCCATTGTCCAGCAGCTTGAGGAAAAGCCTCTGCCGGCCACAAACTGGGTCATTGCTATGACAGTCCCAGGGCATCAGGGCAGAGCCCACAGGGGTGGAAGTGGTATGGCCGAGTGAAAAATCCAGTCAATGGGCAATAGAGAAAAGTGTGCTCAAGGCCAGGATTTGTGCAACTTGGAACATGTTACTGGCTTGGGGTAGAAAAAGCTTCATTTTTTTCTCTGCTAAAGATTTATGATTAAATATAAGCACTCACTGCTCCAAAGCTGCCTTAGATCTCTCAGTGAATCATGGTTCTCTGCACTATTATTCCAAAAACGTATGTGTGGTACCTACTGTGTGTCTGGCATGATTTAAGATGCTGAATGAGGTTTTTAAAATAAGATACTGGGCCATAAGTTCTAGATGGACAGAAAAGCAAACACGGAAGAAATTAAGTGACCAAATGATTGATGCAGATGCTAAGTGTTAATTTTTTTCCTAAGTCTTGACAGTGTCCAACAAAGAAAATGGAAGAGGCAGACCTACTCAATCAAACAACTTCTGTGGCATACATTCGGCTTAGAGGCTTATCTGTAAATCAGAAGATGCAGATGGCTGTGTTTGCCATGTTCCTCACTTTCTATGTCCTGACACTGATTGGGAACATCCTCATTGTTGTAACTATTATCTATGACCGCCGGCTCCATACCCCTATGTATTTCTTCCTCAGTAACCTGTCTTTTATTGATGTCTGCCACTCCACGGTCACTGTTCCCAAGATGCTGATAGATACATGGTCAGAAGAGAAGCTCATCTCTTTTGAGGCCTGTGTCACTCAGATGTTTTTCCTGCACCTCTTTGCCTGCACCGAGATTTTTCTCCTCACCGTCATGGCCTACGATCGGTATGTGGCCATTTGCAAACCCCTGCAGTACATGACAGTGATGAACTGGAAAGTATGTGTGTTGCTGGCTGTGGCCCTCTGGGCAGGAGGCACCATCCACTCCATATCACTAACCTCCCTCACCATCAACCTGCCCTACTGTGGTCCTGATGAGATTGACTCCTTCTTCTGTGATGTGCCTCAGGTGATCAAACTGGCCTGCACAGATACCCACATCATCGAAATCCTCATCGTCTCCAACAGCGGGCTCATCTCTGTGGTCTGTTTCGTGGTCCTTGTGGTGTCCTACACGGTCATCCTGGTTAGCCTGAGGCAGCAGATCTCCAAAGGCAGGCGGAAGGCCTTATCCACCTGTGCAGCCCACCTCACCGTCGTCACACTCTTCCTGGGACACTGCATCTTCATCTATTCCCGTCCATCCACCACCCTCCCGGAGGACAAAGTGGTGTCTGTGTTTTTCACCGCCGTTACCCCCCTGCTGAACCCTATCATCTATACTCTTAGGAATGAAGACATGAAGAATGCCTTGAACAAGTTCATGGGGAGGTTGGAGGGGAGAGGTAAAAAATGACAATGTCTAAGCTCTTAGAGGCCTGGAAATTGTTCCAGGCACTCTACATTTACTCTCACAGTCACTTGTGAACTAGGTATTATGCTTGTTTACAATGATGGAACTAAGGCTCAAAGAGAGCCAATGGCATGCCCAAGGTCACCCAACTAGGAAATGCTGGAAGCAGGCTATTAAGCCAAGTGTATCAACACAAACTCATGCTATTTTCATTACACCATGCCACCTCTCCCTGCTGTTGTCTTAGGGTGACAACTAATGTTTAAATGAACCTTCTGGGGGCGCCTGGGTGGCTCAGTGGGTTAAAGCCTCTGCCTTCAGCTCAGGTCATGGTCTCAGGGTCCTGGGATTGAGCCCCGCATCGGGCTGCCTGGTCAGCAGGGAGCCTGCTTCCTCCTCTTTCTGCCTGCCTCTCTGCCTACTTGTAATCTCTCTCTCTCTCTCTCTGTCAAATAAATAAATAAAATCTTTTTTAAAAAATAAAATAAATGAATCTTCTGATTGCTGAGCAGTACTTGACTACATCATTCACTCAGATGCTTGCCTAAATGGCTCAGCAAACACTGGTGACTCAGACCAAGTGAGTCTGCTTATGACTTCAGTGATCTAGAAAGAAGACTTTGAGTCATTGAAGGTACTGATATCCTCAAGTGTCCCAGAAAAATCTGCCATCAGAGCAATGAAATGGGGATATCTTATTATTCATTCATTTGACAAATTTTTACCAGGCACCTATAATGTGGAAAAGACCATCACAAAAAAAAAAAATTAGTCCCTCCTTCAAGTAGTTTAGAGTCTAGTGAAAACAGGAAACAAAAATATAAGCAAATACATTTTAATTACAGATCATAACAAATCCTGTGAAAAAACACACTGAATGCTAATAGAGAGTTTTTTAAAAGACTCAGAGTGGGTAGGCAAGAAGGGTCTCTTTGACAAATGACACTGAAGCTAAGATCTGAAAGATGAAATGGCATGGATGAGAAAAGAGAGGTGATGAACATTCTAGGCAGAGGAAATGGGAGGTGCTGGGAAAGACCCTGGCTTGGTTCAAGCAGAGAAGGGTAGTGTGGTTACAGCTTAGACCCTAAGGCAGAGAGTAGTGAAAGATGACAGTGAAGAAGTAAAAAGAATACTTTCCCGTCCTCTCGAGGGTCAACCGACTTTCAAAAAGATGTCAAGATAATGCAGTGGAGAAGAAAGTCTTTTTAAATGGTACTGGATCATCTAGGTAGATGGGAAAAATTAATCTCAACCTTCATCTCACACCACATATCAAACTAAATTTAAAATGGATCACAAACCTAAAATTTAAAGCTGAACTATAAAATTTCTAAAAGAAAACAGGAGAAAATCTTTGAGACTTAGGGGTAGGTGAAGATTTCTTAGGACACAAAAGGCATCAATCTTAAAACTAAAAGAATGATAAATAAGACTTAATCAAAATATAAACTTCTGCTCTTCAAAATATATCATTCGGAAAATAAAATTGCAAGCCAGAGCAAGAGAAAAAAATATTGCCAAGTCATCTGTCCAAGAAAGGTCTTGTATACAGAATATAAAAAGAATACTCTGTGGGAAAAAATGAAACAAGATGTGATTGGAAGGAGACAAACCAAAAGAGACTCTTAATCTCACGAAACAAGTTGAGGGTTACTGGGCGGTGGGAGGGTAGGGAAAGGGTGGCTGGGTTATGGACACTGGGGAGGGTTTGTGCTATGGTGAGTGCTGTGAAATGTGTAAGCCTGATGATTCACCCCTGGGGCAAATAATAAAAAGATTTTTAAAATTTAAAAAAAGAATACTTTGTTTACTCTTAAAACACAGTGACAAGAAGACAAAAACTGATAATAAACAGACAAAATATTTGGACACATCACAACACAAGATATACGAGAGGATAATAAGCAAATTAAAAGATTCTCAGGATCATCAGTAATTAGGAAAATGAGGAGTAAACCAACACTCACTAGGGCCTAAAATTAAATACTGACAATACCAATTATTGGATGTTAAACTCGTATACTTCTGATGAGAGTATAAAATCATACAACCACTTTGGGGGCACCTGGCTGGTTCAGTCAGGGAATCATGAGACTCTTCATCTCAGGGTCATGAGTTCGAACCCCACAGCAGGGATAGAGTTTACTTTAAAATAAATAAACAAATAGCTTCAAAAAATCACAACCACTTTGAAAATCAGCCTTTTAGGTTTACAAATTAAACACACACTTACTAGGTGATCCAGTAATTCTACTCCTAGGTATTTACCCAGGAGAAATGAAGACATGTGGCCAAAATGACCTGTAAGTAAACATTTATATCTACTTTACTCATAACTGTCAAAAACGGAAAACACCCAAACGCCCATCAATAAACGACTGAATCAACAAGTGTGGCATACCCATACCATGAGACAGCATTCAACAATAAGAAGAAACAAACTGCTCAGACCCACAAAAGACAGAGGTTCATCTCAGAAATAGCATGCAGAGCTAAAGAAGTCAGGCACTGGGCGCCTGGGTGGCTCAGCGGTTTAAAGCCTCTGCCTTCGGCTCAGGTCATGA
>LNAC01001723.1:88789-112023 GCA_002007465.1 Ailurus styani
CACTTTTTACCTCCTCATTCCTCAAGGTGTAAATCAGGGGATTTACCAAAGGGGTGACCACTGTGTAGAAGACAGATATCACCTTGTCCACGGAGAAGCTGCTGTCTGGCCGAGTGTAGAGAAAGATACACGGTCCAAAGAAGAAGACAACCACCATGAAGTGGGCTGAGCAGGTAGACAGGGCCTTCCGGCGCCCTTCAGCTGACTGTTTTCTAAGAGAAACCAGGATGACCGTGTAAGAGGTGACCAAAGCCAGGAAACAGGTGAGGGAGATAGTTCCACTATTAGACACAATGAGCATTCCCGTGAGGTATGTATCTGTGCACGCCAGCTTGATGACAGGGGGCACATCGCAGAAGTAGCTATCAATGATGTTGGGGCCACAGTAAGGCAGACGAATGGTCAGGAAGGTCTGCACCAGAGAGTGAACAGTACCCCCCAACCAGAGAGCAAGGACGAGCTGTACACAGACCCTGATGTTCATCACACTGGGATAGTGTAGCGGAGCACAGATGGCTACGTAACGATCGTAAGCCATGACAGTCAGCAGAAAGATCTCAGCACAAGCAAACAGATGGAGAAAGAAGAGCTGTGCAATGCAGTTATCAAAGGAAATTGTCTTTCGCTCCAAAAGCAAGCCCTCTAGCATCTTGGGCACAGTGACCGATGAGTGGCAGAGGTCAATAAAGGACAGATTGCTCAGGAAAAAGTACATGGGGGTGTGGAGACGCAGAGTAAAAACTATAGTAACTATGATGAGAGTGTTCCCCAAAAGGGTTAGCACATATGTGGCAGAGAATGCCACAAAAAATAGTATCTCCAGCACCCAGTTCTCAGTGAGTCCCAAGAAGACAAATTCAGTCACTCTTGTTTGATTTGGAGTATCCATCCAATGAGTTTCCAAAGGACTTTGTGGAGAGGGGAAAAAAACCATGAAAGCTAATTTAGCTTTAATATTACAAGACTAGAACTCATTGAAGTGACTCTACATTCCCATATGAATTGCTTATTTATTTATTATCGGGGTATATAAAATAGAAGAGCAACTTAGTAGCGATTAGTACAACATACCCATTATGTATCAGGAGCCATTCCCAGCACTTTATACACACCGTTCTATTAACCACAACTGCACTGTGGCATAGGCATTATTGTTCCTGGCTTGCAGATGAGATACATGAATCTCACAAGAATAAATAAGTTGCCAAAACTCTTAGCCACTAGTTAACTGGCTTTTTTCATTTTAGTCTAACCCACAGATAACACCAAATTAATCTTCCCAAATATGACTCCCAACTAAAGTCATTCACCATTTCACTCTTCCTATCAAATTATATGTACATCCAAAGCCTGCAACAGACTAATCCGTGTTTATTTTTCCAGTCTGGAATCCTCCTTTTCCCATACATATTCTTTTCATCGGGCAAGCCGGTTATTATGTTTCTGCTACGTTACCCCCACCTTTCAGAAACGTTTGCTGATACAATCAAATCCTATCTCTTCTCTTTCATACCTATTTTATGGTACTGTACTACAAAAGAAAATAAGACTTTTCTTTCTGTTACCATTAAATTGAAATTTTCCTAAAAAGCAGTAACTACAGGGGTCAAATCCTATCTCTTCTCTTTTATATGTATTTTATGGTCCTGAACTATAAAAGAAATAAGATTTTTCTTTCTGTTTTCCATTAAATTAAAATTTTCCTAAAAAGCAGTAACTACAGGGGTCAGATCCTATCTCTTCTTTTTTATACCTATTTTATGGTACTGAACTATAAAAAAAAATTCTTTGCTTTTCATTGAATTACAATTTTCTTAAAAAGCAATAACTACAGGGGGTACCTGGGTATCTCAGTTGGTTAAGTATGTGACTCTTGATTTTGGCTCAGGTCATGATCTCAGGGTAGTGAGATCAAGCCTGGAGTTGGGCTCCATGCTCAGTGGGGAGTCTGCCTGAAGATTCTTTCCCTCTGCCTCTCCCCCTGTCTAAAGCATGTAGTACTCTCTCTCTCAAAAAATAAATAAATCTTTGAAACAAGTAAATAAATAAATTTAATGTATAAAATTCTATAATATGATTTGTCCTCTAGGTAATATTACTGTATAGATACTAAAGCTATTTTGCCCCTAATATTTTTTAAGATTTATTTATTTGCTTGAGAGAGAGAGAAAGAAAACATGAGTGGGGGGAGGTGCAGAGGGAGAATGAGAGAGAATCTTCAAGCTGATGCCCCATGATGGCAGAGCCAGATGCAGGGCTTGATCCTAGGACCCTGAGATCATGACCTGAAACCAAGAGCCCCCATTTAACCACCTGAGGCACCCAGGTGCCCCTGTCCCTAAATTTCTATACTGATTCATTCGCCTACAGCTGTAACAGAGTTTAGGAAATAATTACCACAACCACAAAAAATATTTATATTCTTTTTTTTTAAGATTTTATTTATTTATTTGACACAGAGAGAGATTAGATCACAAGTAGGCAGAGAGGCAGGCAGAGAGAGAGGAGGAAGCAGGCTCCCCGCTGAGCAGAGAGCCCGATGCGGGCCTCAATCCCAGGACCCTGAGATCATGACCTGAGCCGAAGGCAGAGGCTTTAACCCACTGAGCCACCCAGGCGCCCAAAATATTTATGTTCTTGATCCAACTATTTCACCTATAGGAGTCTCCTAAGCATCTAAACTACCAAAAAGCTAAACACAAGAAAATACTAATTATAGCATTATTTAAAACAGCACTCATGGGATTTTTTTAATGAAGCTTGAATGAATATAGTGGAAGTCGAATAGAATTACAAGCAATCATTTAGGAATGGAAGTGACAAAGGATTGCCAATATGAAAAAATATTGAAATCTCAAGAAGAATAAAAAAGGAGATAAAACTTTTTTATGCATTCTCAACAAATTAAAATATATATAGTGCCACATAAATTATCAAAATGCAAACAGAAGACTAGAAGAAAATATTGCAATATATATGACAAAAAAAGGATAATATTCCTATTACTTGACGGGCTCTTAAGATATGACAAGAAAGGACAAATGACCATTAAATATGGGCAAGAAAGCATGAAAGACCAAGTCACAGAAAAAGAAACAAAAATGACAAGTATGAATAAAAAGATACTCAACTTCAGTAGTGGGTTAAAAAAATGTTTTGTCTTTCTTCAGATTAACAAAGGTATAAGAAACTGAGCATTCTACAGAATGCTACTGGAGATAGATATTATTAAGACCTTTTTGGAAAATGATCTGGCAGTACCTATCAGAATTCTAATGCCCCTACCTCTAACCAAAAAGCCCACTTCTAGGGCTGTATTTCATAGAAATAAAGGAATCTGTAATTAAGGATAAATGTTTATTGAAGCATTTTTAGCAAAACAAGGAACTACAAATAAATTGGATGTTTATTAAAAGAGAAATAAGTAAATACATTTTAATACAGCCATGATTTGGAACATTATATAGCCATGAATAAGAATGAGTCGCATCTGTGCATACAGATTTAAAGCAGTGGTTGTCAATATGGCTGCACATTAGAACCATCTAAGGAAGGGAGGTATGAATTCTGCTCCCCAGGCTTCACCTAAGACAATTAACTCAGAATCTTTGGGGGTTGGACACATAAGTACTTTTAAAACTCTTTGGCATTTCCAACATATAGCGAGCATGGCAAACTATTAACTTAAGGAATATATTGTTAAGTGAAAAAAGTATGTTATGAATATATTATGAACCAGGAAGGAAGGGAGGGAGGAGGAGAGTAAGGAAGGAAGGGAAGCAGGAAAGAAGGAACAAACAAAACAACAGAAGGAGCAAGTCAAAAGAGATTTCTGTGTGTGTGTGTACCTATGTTCAAACATACATATATACATATTCATGAATTATGTGTGTAGTATTTATTCCTAAAAGGATAAAAGACAGGGGCGCCAGGGTGGCCCAATGGGTTAAAGGCTCTGCCTTCAGCTTAGGTCATGATCTCAGGGTCCTGGGATTGAGCCCCACACTGGGCTCTCTGCTCAGCAGGGAGCCTGCTTCCTCCTCTCTCTCTGCCTGCCTCTCTGCCTACTTGTAATCTCTCTCTCTGTCAAATAAATAAATAAAATCTTTAAAAAAAAAAAAAAAAGAGGGCGCCTGGGTGGCTCAGTGGGTTGGGGCCTCTGCTTTCGGCTCAGGTCATGATCTCAGGGTCCTGGGATCGAGGCCCGCATCGGGCTCTCTGCTCAGCAGGGAGCCTGCTTCCTCCTCTCTCTCTGCCTGCCTCTCTGCCTACTTGTGATCTGTCTCTCTGTGTCAAATAAATAAAATCTTTAAAAAAAAAAAAAGAATAAAAGAGGTATGGAAGAATACATCTTATTTCAATATTAGTTACTTGTGGAAGTATAAAATTGAAAAAAGTGTGATTGTATTAATTTTTACATTATACTCTGTAATTGTTTAAGTTTGTTTAATAAGAACAGGTTACTTCGTTTAGAAAATACAAAATATTAAAAGTATGCATATGGGGGAAGAAAGGAAAGGAAGTGAAAATGCTGACTTCATGGGATTATGAGTACGTTTTTTCCTTCTCCACGTCTAACAGTGTATTATCTAATTATATGCTTTTTATAAGGCAGTATTGTTAAAATGGGAAGGATCTTTCCCATAAACTGCTGATCAGCAATGCATTAGTAGCAGAAAATCAAGAGCTGTTTTGCTTTCAGCTAGGAAGAAGAGAGCAGAGGCTCTTCATAAGAGCACATTCAGTGAATTCAAGTAACTATGACCTTTGGCCTTCACCTTCTGAAGCCTCAGTTTTCTGAGCTATAAAAAAGGAACTAGATGCATTTCTTATGCAAGATTCGACGTAGCAAATATTCAGGTCTCCTGTTGAAAAGATGAAGAGAGAAGCAAGGGGATGGGAAGAATGTCTGGCTTTGTTAGGGGTTCTAGAGCACAGAATATCGTCATTAAATTTGAAGCTCATACACACATTGTATTTGAGAAAAATCTAATGAGTAGCACTGAATCTTGGGTCTGGCTGAAATTCACAAAGGCAGGATAATTCCCGTGAGGTCCTTAGGCTGGTTCCAGGGGCAACAGATGTTTAGCTGCCACATTTTCAGCACCAGAGGAATCTACACTGTGTTAGGGAAAACAATTTTTGCTCTGGTTTTAAAAAGAGGTGGGTTAATGGAGTGCCTGGTTGGCTCAGTTGGTACAGCATGTAATTCTTGATCTCAGGGTCGTGAGTTTTGAGCCCCATGTTAGGTGTGGAGATTACTTAAAAACAAAATCTTCTTAAAAAAATAAAATAGGGACATCTGGGTGGCTCAGTCAGTTAAGCTTCTGCTTGGACTCAGGTCATGATCCCAGATCCCTACTGAGTGGGGTATCAGCTTCTCCCTCTCCCTCTGCTCCTCCTCGAAGTTCCTTCCTTCTCTCTCTCTCTCTCTCTCTCATAAATAAAAATCTTTTAAACAAATAAATAAAATGAATAAAAAGAGGTCAGTTGAGATTTTAACTCCAGATTGGTCTTACCTCAAATACCACCTCAGCATGGAGGCCCTCCTGATGATTATACCAACCACACACGCTGATGACACAATATTCCAGGGGCATCTTCTTTGTAGCACTTAGAAACACCTGCAATCTCCCAAATGATTTACATCTATGTTTATCAGCTGCCTTTCCAAATATAAACCCTTTGAGGGCAAGGACTACATCTGCGTGTTTACCACTATATAACCAAAACTTGAATTCAGCAGTGAGTCTCTCTTGTTTTGGTTTGCTTTTTTTAAGGGTGGCAAGGCAGAGGGAGAGGGAGAGGGAGAGGGAGAGGGAGAGGGAGGGAGGAAGGGAGGGAGAGAGAGAGAGAGAGAGAATCTTAAGCAGACTCCACACCCAGGGCGGAGCCTGATGTGGGGCTCAAGCTCACAACCGTGAGATCAAAACCTGCCCTGAGATCAAAAGTCAGATGCTTAACCAACTGAATCACCCAGGCACCCCTACTACTCTGAGGATTTTAAAGGAGAGGATTATTTATAGTAAGAACCAAATGGTATCCTCTTCTCTTCATTCAGAGAAAGCACTCAACAGCACCTCCCCCATATATTCCAGGGATGCAGTCCCAGTGAGTTATGTCTCAGAGAGTGACACTGGATCGGCAAGCCCAGGGCAGCAGCTGCACTCTTCCAGGTACTCTTCCATTTCTTCTCCAGAACAGCCCAAATCTAATCTGTATGCTGACTTTCAAGGCACAAGAAAGACAGGCTTTCTCTGGTGGTCATACAGACTCCCTTGCTTCCACAAACAAACAAAGACTGAATGACCATCTGCCGCTAGAAGAGACTCCTTCCTTCTTTGAAAGAAGGTATCTCATTCAACACTCATTCCACAAACATCCGTGAATGCCTAGCAGGCACTGGGCTAGTGATGGTCTTGATCCCTTCCAACCCCAAAACTCCATAATTCTATGACCTTCTTGATAACTAGAAAGAAGAAACAGGTGCTGTGGCAAAATCTAAAAGGTGACAAGTAATAATCCTAGACATTTTGAGCAATCTTAGAGGGTGTGTCTATTTGTGGTATGTTGGGGGTATGGGGCTGCCTTTGCAGAAAGTAACACACTGAAAAAGGATCCGGAGTCCTCAGACAGAGGACAGGTTAAAATAATTCTCTCTCTTTTTTTTTTAAGATCTTATTTATTTATGAGAGAGAGAGAGAGAGAGAGAGAGAGCACAAGCAGGCAGAGTGGCAGGCAGAGGAAGAAGCAGGCTCCCTGCTGAGAAAGAAGCCTGATGCGGGCCTCGATCCCAGGACCCTGGGATTATGACCTGAGCCGAAGACAGCTGCTTAACCAAATGAGCCACCCAGGCATCTCTAAAATAATTCTTATAAATTAAAAGGGATTCTATTGGGCGCCTGGGTGGCTCAGTGGATTAAAGCCTCTGCCTTCGGCTCAGGTCATGATCTCAGGGTCCTGGGATGGAGGACCGCATCAGGCTCTCTGCTCGGCAGGGAGCCTGCTTCCTCCTCTCTCTCTGCCTGCCTCTCTGCCCTACTTGTGATCTCTCTTTGTCAAAATAAATAAATAAAATCTTTAAAAAAAATTAAAAATAAAAATAAAAACAAAAGGGCTTCTACTAAGTGCACAAATACTACACACTTACACAACCATTCAGACAAGTGTTTGAGGATGGGTCCTGCTCAGTAAGTACCAAGAACACATATGCAGATGGATGCATACCTGACAGAAGGCACGCCAGGCGATGCAAGTAAAGAGGTGGTAAAGCTCACCAATGTTCTCCAATGACACAGGGGTGATGTACCTAACTGTTGTAATGTTCTTTCTTCCATGTCTTCATTAATCTGTTCTGAAATGAAACAGGGAGAAAGCAAAATATTTTAAAACACTGTGATTTGGACATTAGTAACTGCTTGTCCGTTAAAATATTTTCACCCTTGGGGCCCCTGGGTGTCTCAATCAATTGAGCATCTGCCTTCAGCTTGGGTTCTGGTCCCAGGGTCCTGGAATGGGGCCCCACACTGGGTTCCCTCCTCAGCGAGGAGCCTGCTTCTCCCTCTCCCTCTGCTGCTCCTCTCCTTGTGCTCTCTTGTTCTCAGTCAAATGAATAAATACAATCTTTAGGAAAAACGAATAGTTTCGCCCTTTTAATTTGGTCTCTGGATTTTGCTTAATCTCCTTCCCTCTCTGTTAATTTTGCATTTTTCTTTTCAGAACTTCTGCCTTCTTCTAGCCAAGGAAGGTAGAACTAAGCCTACTTGCCCTTTTCACTTTAATCAGTGATTACTATGAGCACTCTTAGAACTCTATTTGAACAGGTTCCAAAATCTGTTCTTCAGAAGCCACTCATTCTTTCAACAAACACTTTGTATAGAAGGAAAATACTCATTCTAGTTAATATCAATAAATAGCATGCTTTATGAAATATAAATACTTACTTGAAGCTTAAATTTTTTATCAAGAAAATATAAAAGTGTCTTGATCACGGTAATCATGTCACAATGTATACATACAGCAAACCATCACAATGATAAATACATTCAAACTTAAATACATTAAGATTAAATACCTTAAACACATTCAATCTTTGTCGATTATACCTCAATAAAGATAGAAAGAAAATGTAAAATTTTGTGAGAAGTTGTACCCAGTCAAAGCCAATTAGTCTTTGGTTCTATTGTTGTCCTGCTGAACTAATAATGAGCATTACTGAGTGAAGACCTATTTTGTCAGACAGTGCATCTGAAAATTTGGATTCTGGGGCACCTGGCTGACTCGGTTGGTACAGCATGCCACTCTGGATCTCAGAGTCATGAGTTTAAGCCCCACCGTGGGCACGGAGGAAGAGAGAGAGAGAGAGAGAAATAAGTCAAGTACTAATTTTAAAAACTTTGGATCCTGCTCTTTTTTACCCCTTTAACCATCTGATCTATCATAACTCTGGGTACACTCGTGCAGGTCACTTGACTTTATTTTCATTATCTGGAAAGCAGGTAATAATTTGATCCCTGTAATTATTGTGATGGTTAGTTTTACGTGTCAGCTTGGCTAGGCCATGGTACCCAGCTGTGTGGTCAAATACAGGTCTAGATGTTGTTGGGAAGATGTTTTTCAGATGTCATTAACATTTAAATCAGTAGACTTTAAGTAGATTACCTTCCCTAATGTGAGTGGGCCTGAAGCAATCAGTGGAAAACCTTCAGAGAAAAGACTAAGGTCCCCAGCACAAGGAATTCTGTTTCCAGAGTCAAGACTACAAGACTGACTCCTGCCAACATCCAGCCTGCTGGCCTGTTCTGCAGACCTCAGACTGACCAGGCCCCAGATCTCATGAGCCAATTCCTTAAAGTAAATCTCTCTCTCTCTCAGTCTCCCTCTCATTCTTTCTTTCTCTTTTTATATATATACAACTTATTCTGATGAAAGAGAGACAGAGAGAGAGATAGATAGGCAGACAGGCAGAAAGATGGTCTCTCAGTTATGTTTCTGGGGAGAACCCTGACTGATACAATTACCTCCCTTGCAATCATCTTAAAGATAGGAATGTAGTTTAGGTTTAGGAAGGTTTAGTTAATGTAAGACCATTGTTCATTCATCCCTGCCAGGAGATACACTTCTCCTGAAGATCTTAGTATATTCTCTCTCTCCCACCCTCAACACCTAGACCTGTATTTGACCACAAAGCAAAAAGCAACCACAGTCATTATTACTTTAAAAGGTGAGGCAGAAAGACGATAGGAAAACTCAGTGCCATCAAACCAAATCCATCAACCCACTAACTCTATTAAACTCTCGCTCTCTTTTAGAGGCCAAAGCAAGGGTGCCTGGGTGACTCAGAAGGTTAAGCGTCTGCCTTCTGCCTTGACCTCAGGTCATTATCCCAGGGTCCAGGGATTGAGTCCCACACCTGGCTTCCTGCTCAACAAGGAGCCTCCTTCTCCCTCTCCTTCTGCCCCCCCCCCGCTTGTGCTCTCTCTCTCCCTCTCTCTCTGTCAAATAAATAAATAAAATCGTTAAAAAAAAAAGGCCAAAGCAATATTCTTCAATGTATAATCAGTAACATTCGTTCATACACCTATCTTGCTTTTTTTAAAAGAGACTTTTCACTGACATCAAACACTTTCCACGTACTCTTGCACCTCCTCCTGATTCAATGTGCTCTCATACCCTGTTACAGAAGCCCAGGATGGAAAATCCTAGAGCACAAAATTTTACACAGGCTGTGAATTTCAGGCTTGAAAGCTTTGGGATTTTTATCTGCCTGACAAAGGATTTTGAAGTGATCACTGGATGACTACACTTGAACTTCCCATCATTGAATACTCAGGGGTACTATTATGAGTTTTCCATTTCAGTGAATTTCCTGTTATTACTCTCCTTCATTTAGCAATTTAATAAGTGGACAATAAAACCAGCAGCTTCCAAATATGGAAGAGCTCCAAACCTTTCGCAATTAGCATGACATCAGTTTGTTCACTGTACTAATCACTGCAACATACACCAGAGAGTAAAGTCCCACTGACAAATAGAACCTCGCCCATGAATCCTAAATAAATTGCTATCAATCCATGGGCTCCAAAATGCCCAACAGGCAGCCTGGAACTCAGTAAGTTTCCAGAAATATCTGACTCGACACCCCCTTGTTTGTCGTTTCTAAGGCTTAAGGAGAAGTTCAAAGCAAAAAAATTACAATCCACTCTTTACAGATTGTCCTCATAAGATAACCTCTTTTTATAAGGCAAAAATATCAAGATGTTTGTACAGTAGGTTTTCAACCTCCCAAAAAGAGTTCTGACTACCTAAAGCAAAAACAGTAAGAATGCATTGTGGAACTGAAAATACGCTGGAATAAAATGTATGAAAATGATAACAAAAAGACTGGGAGGAAAAAAATGGAAGTTGGAAATATTCCTATACAGGCAGTGGTATAATATTGTTTTATGATGTACCACATTAAAGATGTATTCTCCAAATGCTTGACAAATAGCTAAGGTAAAGTGATATGGGGTAGTAAGGTAATAGCAGAGGTGAAATAAAATATTTTTTTAAATCTCAGTGAATCCAAATGATAAAAAAAAACACAAAGAAGAAAATGAGAATAGAAAACAAACAGCGCCTGGGTGGCTCAGTGGGTTGAAGCCTCTGCCTTCGGCTCAGGTCATGATCTCAGGGTCCTGGGATCGAGGCCCGCATCAGGCTCCCTGCTCAGCGGGGAGCCTGCTTCCCCCTCTCTCTGCCTGCCTCTCTGCCTCCTTGTGATCTCTCTCCCTCTGTGAAATAAATAAATAAAATCTTTAAAAAAAAAAAAAAGAAAAGAAAACAAACAGCAAAATGGTAGATTTAAACCAAACCCCATTGATAATCACATTAAATGTATATGGTCTACTTTGTTTCCAGAATATATAAAGAACTCCTACAACTCAACAATTAAAAGACAAATAACCCAACTTAAGAATAGGCAAGGAGGGGTGCCTGGGTGGCTCAGTCAGTTAAGCGTCTGCCTTCACTGAGGTCATGATCCCAGGATCCAGGGATGGAGCTGCGAATCCAGTTCCCTGCTGAGCAGGGAGCCTGCTTCTCCCTCTCCTTCTGTCTGCCAGTCCCCCTGCTTGTGCTCTCTCTCTCTCACTGTCAAATAAATAAATAAAATCTTCAAGAATAGGCAAAGGATTCAAACTGACATTTTTCCAAAGAAGACAGACATATGGCCAGCAAGCCCATGAAAAAATTTTCAACATTACCCTTCAGGGAAGTGGGAAGCAAAGGCACAACGAGATACCACTTCACATGCTCTAGAGTAACTATAATCAAAAAGACAGAAAGGATGTGGAGAAATTAGAACCCTCAATAATTATTGTTAGGAATATAAAATGATACACACATTTTGGCAAATTATTTGGCAGTTTGTCAAAATGTTAAAGACACAGTTATCATAACCAAGCAGATCCACTCTTATATTCAAGAGCATTGAAAATATATGTTCAGAGCACCTGGGGGCTCAGTCGGTTAAGCACTGGACTCTTGATTTTGGCCCAGGTCATGACCTCGGGGTTGTGTGATCCAGCCCCACATCAGGTTCTGCACCGAGTGTGGACCCTGCTTAAGATTCTCCTTCTCATATAGCCACTCTGGAAAACAGCACAGAGGTTCCTCAAAAAGTTAAAAATAGAGCTACCCTACGACCCAGCAATTGCACTACTAGGTATTTACCCAAAGGATACAAACATACTGATCCGAAGGGGCACCTGAACCCCAATGTTTATAGCAGCAATGTCCATAATGGCCAAACTATGGAAAAGAGCCCAGATGTCCATCAACAAATGAATGGATAAAGAAGATGTGGTATAGGGGCCTGGGTGGCTCAGTCGGTTAAGTGTCTGCACTGGGCTCAGGTCATGATCCTAGGGTCTGGAGATGGAGCCCCACATCAGGCTCCCATCTCAGCGGGGAGTCTGCTTCTCCCTTTCCTTCTGTCCCTCCTTCCACTTGTTCTCTCCCTCTCTCTCCCTCTTTCAAATAAATAAAATCTTCAAAAAATAAAATTTTAAAAAGATGTGGTATACGTATACAATGGAATGTTACTCAGTCATGAAAGAAAATGAAATCTTACCATTTGCAATGATGTGGATGGAACTAGAGAGTATCAGGCTAAGTAAAGTAAGTCAATCAGAAAAAGACAATTCTATGATTTTGTTCATGTGGAAATTAAGAAACAAAACAGACGATCATAGAGGAAGGGAAGGAAAAATAAAATAACATGAAATCAGAAAGGAGATAAACCATTAGAAACTTTTAACTATAGGAAGCAAATTGAGGGTTGCTAGAGGGGAGGCGGGTAGGGGGATGGGGTTACAGAGTAATGGACATTAAGGAGGGTAATTGACCGAATGAGCACTGGGTGTTATATGCAACTGATAAATCACTAAACTCTACCTCTGAAACTAATGTACACTATATGTTAAATAATTGAATAACTTAAATATAAAATTAAAATTAATTTTTTAAGATTCTTTCTTTCCCTCTCCCTCTACCTCTCCCCCCACTCATACTCTCTCTCAAAGAAAAAAGAAAGCATATGTCCACATAAAAATTTGTACATATTCACTGCAGCATTATTCATACCATCTGAAAAGTGGAAACAACCAAAATGTCTACCCATTGACAAATGGCTAAATCAAATGTGGTATGTCCATAAAGTGGAATATTGTCCAGTAATAAAAAAGAATGAGGTACTGATACATAATACAACATGTATCCACCTTTTCAGGGAAGACGAAGAGACTGTGCGGTTTGATGAAATTGAGGGGAAAAGGATATGGAGGCATCAAATGTCCCAGGCCCTGGTGGAGTTCCATCCTTGCAAGACAGAAAACATACAGCAGACTATAGCCACGACAGATGCTACACACTTGAAATCACAAAAAAAAAAAAAGTCTCATATTTATGAACGGAGAAAAAGGAATTCAGATGTGGAAGGGAAGGAAAAAGAAAGGAGGAAAAGGGAGATGCTACTGATTTCATGGACAGTAGCCAGTCAGAATGCCTTGGAATAGACTGAACAGACACTATGAAATGGTCTATATAATCTCATCCAAGAATGAACTTAAATATAATATGTTTAACAAGAAAAAATGATAGCCCATTTGAATTCTTCAATTCTTTAGGGTAGTGACTAGAAGGAAAAAAAATGACACCAAGTAGGTATTAGAAGGGCAAGAATATGCTTATTATTACAGGGAGGGACACACAATGACAAAGAGAGAAAACTGAAGGAAAAACAGGGAAATAAGGATGAAATTCTCAGCTTGCAAAAGGTAACACACAGGCAAAGTGACCTTATGTGTGAATTCTTCAGATCTTTCCAATAGCCTTTTNGAGTTGGTAGAAATGGCAGAGTAAAGACCTCCAAAAAGTCACGCCTTAAAAGCAATGAGAACACTGAACAAAAAAAAATTATCAAATTGAATTCTTTTGAACTCTAGAAATTAACCTAAGGCTCTCAACAACTAAAGGAGGATTTATTCAAGAAAACAGGCTGAGTTTTGGTAAGAACCGGGAACACCTTTGTGGCATTTTAACTTGTCTTGTGCTCATCCCCTTCTCCCCAGCTATGCAATAGCCTTGAAAGCCAACAATCTCCGAACATGGGTTAACAAACAAACAAACACCTGCCTAGAAGCCCTGGAGAAATGGAAACTGGTTCAGAACTCTCCAAAAACATATTCTCAGAGAACTGTCATTATCTGACAAGTCTGGCACATCCCTCAAACCTCCATCATTAGCACTTGCATTTCTTTGATCTGACTCAGAAACCACTCATGGCAAACAACCTTTTCCTCAGGAGCATTTGTTGAAAATAATCAGCACCGACTGTTTACTATTGCCACTGTCTGAGAAAACGATAACAATGGGACACACGAGAAGCTGACCAAAACACTTAAAGGGAAAAAAGAAGAAATAAGATGTCCCTAGGGGGCCCTGAGAACCCCAACCTATTCCTGGGAATCTACAAGGCCACACACAAGCATAGAGAAAGCTGCATGCATGCCAAGGGCCATTTCAAGTCCCAGGAAAGATCTAAAAAGGCCCTACTCTTTCACCTAGGGCTGACCTGAAAGCTCTGTGAAAGCAAGAAGTAAAGGCTAAGAAAGAGTTGTAAAGCCTTAATATTGAAGGAGTGCCCAAAGGTGCACACAGAGTCCGTTGGCAAAGGGTAGGAGGCCTACTGGTTCCAGGCATTTAAGAAATCTCCGTCCAGTCACAAGCTGACTATTAAGCTAATCAAACAGAAATGCCAGTTGCCACAAATGACAAAAAATGCAGACATTACAAATTAGCTCAGAAAAGTGGACAAATGAATTCATAAACACAAAGAACAGCAACAAAGCCTGATTTCCAGTCTTGCCATATTACATTATTTCAAATGTTCTGTTTTTGATTTTAAAAATTTACAATACACACATAGCAACAAGGAGACATGGTTCACACAGAGAAAAAGAGGAGGCAAAAAAAAAAGGAAGAAAGAAAAGCTAGAGGAGGCTACATATTAGACTTACCAAACACTTTAAATCAGTTATTTTAAATATGTTCAAAGAATTAGGAAAACCATGTATAAAGAACTAAATAAAAGTGCAAGAATTATGCCACACCAAAAATTCTACCTGTAAACACCTGTAGTGTAAAAAGAAAAAAAAAATCTCCAATCAAAAACGTAACTTTCCACCATGAGGAACTAGAAAAAGAGCAAGCTAAACTTAAAACAAGCATAAGGGGGGAGAAAACAAGCATAAGAAAGGAAATAACAGAGTAGATATAAGTGAAATAGTATAAAACAAAAGAGAGGAACAAAAAATATCAAAAGTTGGTCCTTTGTAAAAATCAGTATAAGTGACAAACCTTTAGTTAGGTTAATCCAGAAGAAAGAGAGAAAACAATAAAATGATTAAATTCTGGAATGGGAGCATTACTAACAACCTTTAAAAAAAAGAATTATAAGGTAATGCTACAAAGTAGGTAAGGTACAGCAAAGTAGGTAACCTACATGAAATGGACACATTTCTAAGAAGACACAACCTACCAAAACTGACTTAAGTAGAAGTAGAAAATCTGAATAGACCTATAACAAGCGAAAGACCGGGTGCCTGGGTGGCTCAGTGGGTTAAAGCCTCTGCCTTCGGCTCAGGTCATGATCTCAGGGTCCTGGAATCGAGGCCTGCATCGGGCTCTCTCCTCAGCGGGGAGCCTGCTTCTCCCTCTCTCTCTGCCTGCCTCTCTGCCTACTTGTGATCTCTTTCTCTGTCGAATAAATAAATAATCTTAAAAAAAAAAAAATTTGAAAGACCAAGTTAGCAGTAAAAAGAGTATATCCCAGGCACGTAGCTCCCTGGCCAACGGCCTCACCTGTCCCTCAACACCACAGCAGCAGCGGAGGCCAAGGCGGCCGGGCCCTCGGAGGCCCAGGGCGGCCACTGGACGCTCGACGGGGGTAGGCCGGCCTCCCAGAGGCAGCGGGGCCGGAGCGGCCAGGGGCTTGGTCGGCGGGTCCCCGCCAGGCGGTTGGGCCATGGCGCGCCTCGAGGGCCAGCAGTTGGAGTACCTGAGGAAGAAGCCCTGCGTCACCACCGAGCCCAACTCCTCGCAAGCCTCCGTTGACGCGAGCACGAGCCACTTGAGTTTCATCTCGCGGGGCCATCTCGAGATCTTCACGCCCCGCCCCCACCCCCTGCGCATGCGTGTCAGCGGCCATGGCAGGGCGCCCGGAGCGTGCCAACCCAGCTCAGGCCCAGCGCCAACCGTGACTTCCACCTGCGCTACCTCGTCAAGAGCGGGTGTTTGCCGTGTTCCAGAGGCGCGGGGCGCCACCGCTGCAGCTGCTCCGAGTGTGCACGTTCAGGTGCCCGTGCACAAACGTCAAGATCCCGTTCACTGCCCTGTCCAGTGAGAAGAGAGAGAAGTAGGAGCCTCCTGAGTCACGGGTGAAGCCTCTGCAGGTGCACATGTTGCCCCTGCTCATCAACATTCCAGACACCATGGCCCACCTCATCAGTCCCTTTCCCTGCTCCACGGGAACCATCAGTGCTGCCGACTCTTGCCTATCCAGCCCCCGGGGAGCAGGGTCTTCGGGGTGCAAAATGGGCCCTGTGATACCCACTGACCTCAATTGAATGCCAGACAACTGGCAGCCGGAAAATGAAAAGGAAGCTTCTGTTGGAGACAGTCCCAAGGATGATCCAAAGCCATCTTATTCCTATGCACAATTCATAGTACAAGCAATTTTGATGACTCCTGAGAAGCAACTTACTATAAATGGAATTTATATTCACATCACTAAAAATTATCCATACTACAGGACAGCAGACAAGGGCTGGCAGAATCCAATTAATCACAATCTCTCTGAATCCTTATTTGATCCAAGTGCCACATTCCCAGGGAGAACCAGACAAAGGCTCATTCTGGAAGATAAATCCTGCCTCTGAAAGCAAATTAATAGAGCAGGCTTTTAGGAAAAGACGGCCTAGGGGCGTACCTTGCTTTAGAACCCCTCTGGGACCACTGTCCTCTAGAAGTACCCTAGCATCTCCCAAGCATGCTGGAGTGCTGTCTGCTCTCTCATTGCTGCCTGGACCCCCAAGAGCCTGCCGAGCCCAGTGCCTTAACAGCCCAAACTGGCAGTCATCCGGGAGGCATGGTTTGCCCAGAGTGTACCAGGCTCGCCTCTGTCTCATCAGCCCATTTTAAAAACCGGGCAGTGGCAGCTGCCACCCACAATCAAGCCATCACCCACATGGTCGCCACTCCTGGGGATCACCTTGACCTCCCAGCAGCCTGTCCTGCAGAGGGTGCATGTCCTCCACCAGATGGTGGCAGTGTGTGTCACCAGCGTGGCCAGCCTGGCCACAGCGAGCATGTGCACTATCGCTGGCCAGGCTCTGGTCACTCAGGCAGCCGTGCTGGCCCCTCGTAAGGCAGAGCAGCAAGAGAATGGAGATCACAAAGAAGTAAAAGTGAAAGTGGAACCTATTCCTGCCATTAGCCATGCCACTCTGGGCACTGCTAGCCACATCATTCAGATGGCACAGACCACCCCTGTCCACACGTCACCATAGTACAGCAGGCACCTCTAGGTCAGCACCAGCTATCGATAAAAGCTGTCATGCAAAATGGGATTCACCTGGTGTCAATCCCTGCCACCAGCCACGGCCAGGTGAACAATGTGGTGCCAAAAGGAGACACCGCCTCTCAACAACACTCGGAGCACATTGTCTGGGTGGGTAGAGGACCCTACGGTTGGACTTCACCCCAGCACTGAAAACACAAAACCCAGGTGGCCCTAAAACTCCTAAAAGACAGAAGTCACACATGAATAAAACCCCATGCAACGAAACCTGGATTAGGCAGCGTCTCCCTACCCTGAGGTCAGTTTGTCACTCCGAAGCTGAGCTGCTGGGACAGCTGAGGGCAGGGACCACCCCTCCTGCCCTCCCAGGACCCCTGGGGTTGGCTCTGGTACATGAGACAGTAGTTCACGCTTCACATGTGGAATTAGAATAGGTTGAGTTGTGCTTTCTTTACAAAATAATGGGGTCTTTGACATTTCAGATCCCTCAATTTCTACTCTGGAGATTTTGGAATCACACAGGACCTTTTGAGTTGATTTCATTTGGGGAAAAGAAACAATGCAGTTTTGTTTTTGTTGTTTGTTTTCGGCCTATGAAATTATTTCCTTTTGCCTGTCCTGTTAACCTTCAGATGGAGCTACTTGATGAAATCTGGAGGTTTTCTGTGTTAGAGCAGGTGCTGGATGCATCTAGGAGAGACAGACTGGACACATGGACACCCATGCTGGGCCCCATGTTAACCATGAATGAAAGAACTACTGGGCTCGCAGAGCTACACCTACCTGGGTCACCTACTGGCAACTTTTTGTTGATCATTCCTTTGTGTTGACTTTGTCCCAGGCATAATTTCCCATCTAAGTGAAACAAGCCTTCTAAAAACAAAAACAAAAACAAAAAGCCCACTTCCTGGACTCAGACTTCCAGAAATACCACGGTGAGGGATTTTTCAGGTGCTATAGACACTGGCTCAAGCCTCAGCCCCGACACCTCAGGGCATTTGCCTGGAGATGCCAGAAGGTAATACCCAGAGACCTAGGCCAGGCCAGGCCACCTCTCCGCACCATCCCTGGGCAGCCCCATCCCCTCCTCTTCAGTTCCAGGGAAAGAGGGATTTGTGGGGAGGTCCCACCCTGGGCTAGGTGAGGCTCCAGGGCAGTGGATACCCTGGTGAGCCCTTCATGTTCATACAGATGGCATGGTGGGCAGGGTAAAGAGAGGATTCCTGAGGTGCCTCTCACCTGTGCCAGAGTGAATCCAAGGCCCTCAAGCTGGTCACTTCTCTCTCCATGGTGGAGCTGTGTGCATCCTGGAAGGTGGTATGCCCAGGTAGTCCCCTGGGTCTGAGGACAAGCCAAGGTTGCCAGACAGCGTTCTGAGCCCCCCTGCCTGGTTGCCGGGCACTGTGCTTACAGAGCTCCACACAGGAGATGGGGAGAAGTTGAACGATCGGATCCCCTGACCCACCTCCCTGAAGGAGAGGAAGGTGCCCCCTGCTGCCAACAGAGTCCAGCTCTGACTCAGGCTGAGTGCAGGTGCTGGGGATATCCAACACCCAGGGACCCGATGTGGCAAAAAGGGCCCTAGGTCCCAGAAGCCAGCCTGCTACTCCCCTGGGCTCTTAGACTCCTGCTCCCACATGAATCTGGATCCCAGTGTCCTCCCCAAACTTGCCCTCAGGGCCCTGCCCCGGCCTTGGCCAGATGCAGAGTCACTGTCCACATGATTGTAGGAAGATCAGAAAAGAGACTCTAAACCATGTCTCCTCTCATTCAGTCTAGAGTCCGTTTCTGCTGTGCTACGCATTTTCCTTACTAGTGCTCCCTGGTCCCTGTAGGCCTGACAGTCCTTCCCCACTTTCTCCAAGTCTTGCATACGATCATGGTGAGTTGGAAGACTTTTCCCCAAAGGGACATGAGGCTCCTGGTACTATGTCTGTTGCTCTGCCATTTGGTTGTGAAGGACACGTCTGTGGGGCCCCTCCAGGGTCAGGAGCAGAGGCCTCATTGTGCTGCACAACATTCCAGAAGGATGATCAGGCACCACAGCCACTCAGTCCTCACTAACGCAGGACTTTGATGTGATTCCCTCCTGTTGCCAACTCACAGTGCTGCACTAAACATCCTACGTCCCCTAATGACCTGACCACTCCCACCCAAGAGACAGTCTCTGTGCACTCCTCTCAAGACTGAAGTATGTTGTCACAAACCACAGGGACGAAGTTGTTAATGCAGGGAGCTGCTATAAATACCCAGTTGATAATCTGACCTGAGATATCAACACATTCAGACATCTCCCAACTCACATCCTTGTATTGATACCAAGATCCTTTTTCCTTAAAAACTTAATTATTTATTTGTTTCAGAGACAGCGGGGTGGTGGAGAGACAGAGAGGGAGACGGAATCCACAAGCAGACACTGCCCTAAGCACAGAGCCTGACAAAGGGCTCCATCTCAGGACACTCAAATCATGACCTGAGCCAAAACCAAGAGCAGGACGCTTAACCGACTGAACCACCCAGGCACCTTGCTCCTTTAGACTACTGTGGGCCCTCCTGTCCCACCTCTTTGCGTATGTCACCGAGAGCTTGGGGGTCTGCTCTGGGCTCCAACCCCCAACCCTCCTGGGGGCTGCAGTGCTGACTGCATGTCTCCCCTGCCCCACCTCAGGGTAAACAGGCCTCAACCGTGAAGAGCAATGAGACCTGCGTTGTGTGGTCCCACCGAGCGGGGCCACTGTAGAAGCAAGTAGAACAGGTGGTACCCGCCTTCCTGGAAAGAGACCTCAGCTATGCCTCCACATTCCTGGGCACATATGGAGTTTTTGCCACCACCCAAGAGGTGCTGGACCAGCTGCTTACCAGGTGAGCACCCTGCCCCTCCACAGCCCAGTGGGATCTGACAACCTCTTGGTTGGGAGTCTTGGGAATGTCACCAAACTTCCTTGAGCCTCAGTTTGCTCCTGTGACAGGGGCAGAGTTACTCTGGGACTCAGTGGGGCCCTGTAGGGAAAATACATGTGGGTGCCTGGCCCTGTGGAAAGGTCTGCTAGAGGGGCCGTGCTCATGCTCATTTATCATTTTCCTGCTCCCCATGATGAAGCTTCTGCCTCATCCCTCCCTGTCACCATGGTCTTGGGCTGGGCTCTTTTCCCAGTGGAAAAGGAGATTGGAGACTCCATCTGGGACCTGTGTCCCAGGTGAAACGAGAGCAGAGATGCCAGTAGATGAGTAGGGGGCCCAGGCCCACTCAGATACCTGTCTTGGGGCTGGTTGGGCCCCTTCCATTCATCAAGCATAAAGGATGCCCTTCTAAGTGCAGACATGCAGACATTTCTCTGGGAGCTGACTGGCGAGCCCATGAACAGAGCAGACAGCACTGTGGAGCACCCCAGGGCTCTATTCTAGTCAGGAGTCAGATAGTGATACTAGACGCGATGAGGGTTAGGGTCCAAAGGGCATTTCCTGTGATGCCCCCCTGGCCTCCTCTAGCTATGGATGCATCCTCTTTAACTGTGAGGAGATCACTGGGTCCCAGGAACAGCGGAACATGTGAGTGAGCTTTGGCTAATGCAGGAGGGCCTTCCCTCTCCAAGAGGGCAGAGAGGGGACCGTGATCTGGAGGGGCTGCTGGACTCCCATCCCACACACCTGCGATTCCTGTGAGAGGGTCAAGGTCTGAGGGCTTCTTCTGCAAAAGAGGAGAGGGGTCCTGGAGAGCCGTGGGTGCGGTGTGGGCACTGTGAAAGAGCAGAGGGGGCTGGAGGGAGTCATTCCCAACCCCGGCCACCTCCCAGCCCTGTGTCTGCCCCAATCCTGGGACCCAGAACAATGCATCACCCATCTGCTGGACCTGTACCCTGGGTCCTCAGCAGGAACCAGGAGACCTATTGAGGACTTGGGGACTGGACATCCCCCATCCTCTGGGAGATTAGTGTCTATGGAAGGAGACCCAGTCATAGCACCTAGTGAATCAGGCAGCACAGAGGCACGGGAGGTACAGTTTGAGGTATTGGGAGGGTCCTGGGAAGGCCGGGGAAGTGACAGAGTCCCTTTGTTCCCAACTTATTTGGATATTCACAAAGTACTAGTGTGTGCAGTGACAGCAGTGAACACACCAGACAGCATCCCTCCCTGCCCACATGCAGTTGAAGTCAAGTGGCAAGCAGGCAGGGAAACAGACTGAGGAGTGTCTCCAGCTTCCCAAGGAGGACAGAAATGGTCACACCATCGGTCAAGGGCTCCCACTCACAGAGGCTTTTTGCCAGCCCCTCCTCTGTGACCGGGCCTGTCTCAGGCAGGACTGCCAGATCCCAGGTGGGTGTGGAGTAGGAATGGTCTCTGACAGCCAAGAGCTGGAGACCCAGAGGCCCAGGTTCCCACAGGGGTTCCCTGAGGCTTGGTGTGGGAGGGTGCCTGTCCTCTGACTCCTCTGCCCACCTGTCTGTCCCCAGGGCCATCTCCTCCATTCTAGACACCTGGCTGGACCACTACCCTGAAGACTTTTTCCAGTCCCCAGAATTTCCCTGCCTGAAAATGCTACCTGCATACTCAGGGCTCAACATGTCAGACTCAGACCTGGAGCAACATGTCCATCTCTTCCTCTCACAGCTGCGACACCTTGTGCCCACTAAGCTAGATGCTGGGGATGAGGAGGACTGCAGCTGACTGATGGAGGCCTGTGGAGGGGAGGAGGGGCACACAGAGCATGCCTCCATAGACTGCGGTTTGGTTGGGAGCAATGAGTCATCTCAGATCACTGTCCCCATGGGCTACAGTCTGGGGAGACCACCCAGGGACCAGTTCTTGGACTCAGACAATACTGAGTGGTGGGCAAAGTTTCCTTAATTTAGAAGGGACGTGGAGACACAATCATGGTGATGATACTTTCTCTTCTCGGAGCTACAGCACCAGTCCCAGAGCAAGATCCTGAACCACCCCTAGAGCTAGCCCCAGCTCCCACTGTGGTGCCTGCTACAGCTTCAGAGCCTGACCTGGTGAAACCCATCACTGCAGCTGGAGCTCAGCAATTAGAACCGTGATGCCGCCTGCCATGTCAGGGCCAGTGCAAGTGGTAGTCACAGCTCTGATCCACTGTCAGCAGCTGGAAGGGCCACCTGCACCTTTGGCAGCTGCAGAGCACAAGCAGGCTCCCACACCAGTTATCAGGGTCACTGAAGGGCTCCAGCAACCACCCCTCTCAATGGAGCCACCAGCCTTGGCCCCTGCGCCACAGCTGCTGTTGGCTACGGCCCCAAAGGATGGCTTCCCCTCCCCTGTCATTCCAGTGTTTGTAGTTTTTGTGTTATTCATGCACCTATTTAATGGCTTAAATCATTTTGTTCTATAAATAAACTACAAATTGAGTTCCCATAAAATTTTACTCTGATCCTTTTAAATTGTACAACCAGGTGCCATAGGGTACATTCAGAGTGTTGTACAACCTTGTACTCCTGCAGCATTTCCCTCCCAGAGACACCTCCACTCATCACTCACTGCTCATGCCCTCAGCCCAGTCCCTGGCAGCCACTGCTCTTCTCTTGGGCTCCTGTGCTTTACCTCTTCTGGGTTTTCATGTGTGTGGAATCATACAATGTGGCCCTTTGTTTCTGGCTACATAACATGTGAGTGATTCATTATTTTTTCAGGTTTTGAAAAACTAACATTTTATTAAAAAGGAGTATTCTTGACAGAACAAAGATTATGTGAAGCCCCAAAATGAAATATTTTCATTATCTGGGATAGGGCTCCCTTTTGTAAATATAACTTGAGAGCCAGAAAACACAAGAGAAATATCCGGGTCCATGAAACACCTTTAAAATCTTTCATTTTCCTGGATAAGCCATGTTTAAATTATGCTAACATGCATATTATGAAAATATTAAGATTGTATATTAAATCCTCCCACTTATTACATATATATCAGGTAATAAAGCAAATAGTTCTTCAAGGTTTTAGCCAGATTATGTTTATTTAGTAAACTAATGATTTAACTATGAAGGAAAGAAGACACTTTCCTTCTACCAAGAAATAATCGCCGGGTGCCTGGGTGGCTCAGTGGGTTAAAGCCTCTGCCTTCGGCTCAGGTCATGATCTCAGGGTCCTGGGATCGAGG
>LNAC01001724.1:676-12725 GCA_002007465.1 Ailurus styani
ATGGACGTCACAACTCCTGAGGTAGAATCCATCCTGGAGACTGCCCAGAACTTCCTAGGAGTGCATGCCATAGTCGCAAATGAATCAATTAATATAAAAACATGTCCTCCACATTTGTGAAAGGTTGAGCCTGAAGCTCCGATGAAGTGACTCTCCTAGGTCGTATCAGAAATCAGCGAAAGAGCCAGACGGAAATGTGAAATGTCCTGCAAAAGGGTCCACGGGAGTGGATTTGGCCAGAGCCACAGTCATCTTTTTAAACTTTCCAGGACTCCTAGATTCTCATGGGACTCCTCACGTTGTCCATTCAGGGACAAAATTCTCATCACTGCCTCAGAAACGCCTGACACTGGTTAAAACCAGACCTTGTGATGTCCATGGGGTCCCAAATCATAGGCCGGCTTAGAATTTGTGTGCAAACATATGGCTGGTGGGAAACAAGCATGTCGACAAGAAGGGAGAGGAGGCTGGAAAAAGCTACTGAAAGAGGGGTTTCTCACATCACATCCGGCCCCAGATGATACAGCGGTGTCCAGCACGGAAAGCCCCCTTAATGTCCCCAAGCACGTTGACAAAAACCACCCCTAATGTTGGAAGCTGAGCTTCATCCATGTGTCAAGTTCCACGACATCCTGAAGCCATTGCCTTCACAGATGTATACTCATTGAGCAAATGGTTTCTCCAGATATTTTCTGAAATGATAAATGATTCACTGATAAATAATGGATATTTTTGATGAAAAAGAAAGTGATACTTGTTCACTGAATAAATATTGGAGCCGTAGCTACTTAGGATAAATATAACGCCTGACCCTAAACCTGACAGTAAACCTAACCCTAGGTGGTGCGGAGAGGAGTCTGTTCCAAGGAGACCTAGTGTCAATGCCCCAGGGACAAGGACACATGAGCCATTCCAGAGGACTCCACCTGCCACCCACAAGGAAACCATGCTGTTTGGAACTATGGAGATGATGCAGAGCAGAAGAAATCTGCATGCCCACCTTAGGCCAACCCCACATTCAGCGGCCCTCTGGACACTCAGCCTGACCCATGCTTTCAAATCAGCACCCTGAGCCTTCACCACGCCCCCAGCATATCGGGACTGCCAGGCCTTTAACTCCTAACCCTATCCCTAGGATGGGATTATAGACTTCTGTCCCCAGAAGCCTGGCTCCCAAGCCCTCCAGATTGGGCACACTGTAAACGTACAGCAGGATCTCAAGTGACGCGCTGAGGGAAACAAAGCCAATAGGGTCTCTGCAAGAACACTCAGAGTATAATAAACGTGCATAACACTTTAGACTACTGACACATTCTGTGGCCCACTGGACAGAAACCCGAAGCCTGACATTCAGCCTGACCCATGCCTTCAACTCACAACACTGGGTGATCACCTCAGCGCTGGCAGATGAGTCCTAAAGCTTATTGTGAGCCACATGACGGACATCGTTGGCCACTGCTTTCAAGTCTGAGGTGCTGGGGGCAGACCACACTTGATACGTTTTTTTTTTTGTTGCTTTTCGGTTGGGATGACTCTTCCAGCCTTCATCTCCAAACCAGAGACAGGGAAAGAAGGCGACACAGATCTATACTTCGAAATGTCAACAGAAACGTGCAAACCCAAGTTCTCAAAGGAGCTCCAGGTTCAGGGCCAGAGTGAAAGAATGGGGAGGCAGATAGCAAGGAGCCAAAAAACAGGTCACATGGATGTGAGCCAGCCCACGTCACTACCAGTCAGATCCAAGCCATGCCTGACACGAGGGAGTCACGCCTGCACCTGATCCGTCGGTTTGCTACTCTTGAGTAGAGCAGAGGCTGTGCTAAGCTGGGTATGGGTGTCAGAGGGAAATTGGTAGCTGGCCCCAGATGGTACCTTCCCAGTACTGGTAGGACCAGCTCCTGTCCAAGCTGGTCCTCAGCTAAGATGAAACAATAATTAGGTTTAATTACCTATTTCCTGGGAGAGGTAATGTGCTCAGTGCTTTGGTGACTCTATCCTCTCTAATTTTATTTTTGAGAAACACTCGAGGCAGGGAAGACTGACATACAAACAGCTGTACATTGTTAATGTGTTCACCTTTATCCCGACCCAAGCCAGCAGATCTAGTTATAATATGCTCGATTGAGAATATCGCTCATCAACTAGAGGATTGTTTTGAGGAGCTAAGGAATTCAGGGGCCAACCTTCTTGTGTCTTATTCTCCCTTGAATCTGCTAAGCTGGAACACATTCGAACACATGCTACCTGGACAGTGGCCGCACGGGGGCTACACTTTGTACACATTGGTGCAAAGCCCACTCCACAACCAATTCTTCCTTCATCCTGTCAGGCCTTTTTCATGCAGCCATCACAGATCATTTTCTTGATTCATTTGGTCGATTCAGTGTGACTCTGTCGAATTTATTTAAAAACCCAACAAATTCTTTCAACCTGTTCAAAATAGAAGATGTTTTCAAAAATAATGGGGTTGGCGAGAAGATGAAGGCCCAGGAGTCTGGGAAAAGGCTAGACTGTGGAATACATTCAGGTCTACTCAGGAAACGAGGATGACTTCTATTCCAGTCCTTTTCAGGAGGAATTTGTGTCCACTGAAAGGACTGAATCCACACAAATTCGTGAAGCTCAGAGGAAAACAAAAGGAGAATGCACAGCTGCCAGAAGCTGACAAAGACCCACACCCATGCACCAAGAAGACATAGCATGAGGGCTCTGCTAAGTCCAATTGACAGACCGTTGATCCTCTGGAGCAACAGTGCCCCCAAGGTCCCTGGGATTCGTGTGTCAGGTAGATCACACACCCTGTGGCTGCACAGCTGTACTCCATGTCAAGTTTCCCAGTCACTTCCTCCACAAGACACTCCTACCTTCTGACGACTCCAGCCTGCTTTTTGGAACAAACATTTTTGTTCCATACCCCATCATTCACTTTTCCCGTCACTGCCATACTATAGAGCATGTTGAACTCCATACTACTTTGTCGGGAAATATTTTTTGTCATGTTTGCTGTGACACTCTACCTGGCACCATTGGCCCTGAAGGAGAATCCCTTGTTGCACTGGGTAACTTAGCTGTGGACTCAGAGCACGCTCACAGTGTCATGTTGCTAGTGTCCTGGGCAATGTCCTCACTAAGCAGGCTCAGCTGTTGCAGTGAAGGCCTGATCCACGCACTGCTATTATTCCGCAAGTCAGATAGCACAGACAAAATCTTGGCGTGGGTTCAGAATTGCTCATGGTCCCTCAGGCACATCAGGTGGCATTAGGGCACACCCTGAAGGTACTTACTAGTCCAATGTCACCCTGGGGAATTTCCATCCAAGAGCCCTTGTGGAAAGGCGGGATCTCAATAGGACCAGGATGGCAGGGAATGGACATAAGAACTCCTGAGATAGAATCCGTCCTGGACAGTGCCCACAATATCCTAGGAGTTCATGCCATAGTCTCAAAGGACTCTATTCATCTAAAAACATGTCCTCCGCATTTGTGAAAGGATGAGCCTGAACCTCCGATGAAGTGACTCTCCTAGGTCGTATCGGAAATCAGCAAGAGAGCCAAACTGAGATGTGAGATGTTCTGCAATATGATCCCCCGGAGTGGATTTAGCTAGAGCCACAATCATCCATTTATCTTTCCTGGACTCCCAGACTGTCATGGAACTCTTCACGTGTCCCATTCTGGGGACAAAGTTCTCGTCAGTGCCTCAGAAACATCTGACACTGGTCATAACGAGACTTTGTGATGTCCATGGGGTCCCAAGTCATAGGACGACTTAGAGTTTCTGTGCAAAGATATGATTGGTGAGAAACGCGAAAGTCAACAAGAAGGTAGACGAAGGTGGGAAAAGCTAGCGAAAGAGGTCTTGCTCATGTCACATCTGGCCCCAGATGATACAGTGGTTTCCAACATGGCAAGCCCGCATAATGCACCCAAACACGACGACAAAACTCACCCCTAAGGTTGGAAGCTGAACCTCATCCGTGAGTCAAGAGCCGGGACCTCCTAAGCCATTGCCTTGACAGATGTATACTCATGGAGCATTTGGTTTCTCCAAACAGTTTCTGAAATGATAAATTATTCACTCATAAATAATGGATATTTTTGATGAAAACGTAAGTCATACTTGTTCAATGAACAAATATTGGTGCAGTATCTACTTAGGGCAAATATAACACCTGACCCTAAACATGACACCCACCCTAACTCTAGGTGGTGCAGAGAGGGGTCTATTCCAAAGCGGGTATGTGTCAAAGCCCCAGGGACTGGGGACAACTGAGCCATTCCAGAGGACTCCAGCACCCACCCACAAGGAAACCATGCTATTTGGAACTACAGAGATGATGCAGAAGAAATCTGCATGCCCACCTTAGGCCGACCCCACATTCAGGGACCAGCTGGACACTAAATGGAAGACTGATACTCGGCCTGACCCATGCTTTCAAATCAGAACCCCGTGGTCTTTGCCTCACCCCCAGCATATCGGGACTGCCAGACCTCTAAGGCTTAAACCTAACCCTAGGTTGCGTTTATAGACTTTTGTCCCCACAAGCCTGGCACCCAAGTCCTCCATATTGGGGACACCGTAAATATATAGCAGGACCTCAACTGCCATGCAGATGGAAATGAAGATATTTGGTTCTCTGCAAAACACTCAGAGCATAAGAAACGTGCATACCACCTTAGAGCGCCCAAACATTCAGCGGCCCACCGGACACAAATCCGAAGCCTGACATTCAGCATGACCCACGCTCTCAACACAGACCCTCAGACGCTCCCCTCAGCACTGACAGATGTGTCCATAAAGCTTATTGTGTGCTACGTGAAGTACATCATTTACCATTGCTTTCAGTCTGAGGTGCCAGGGACAGACCACACTTGGTAAGTCTTTTTGTTGCTTTCAGGTTAGGATGACTTTTCCAGCCTTCGTCTCCGACCCAGGGAGAGGGAACCAAGGCAACACATATCTACACTTTGAAATGGCAACAGAAATCTGCAAACCCAAGTTCTTAAGGGAGTGAATGCTTCAGGCCTAGGTGACAGAAAGGGGAGACAGACAGCAAGGAACCAAAGAACAGGTCACACATATATGAGCTGGCCCACGTCTCTACCTGTCAGATCAAAGCCATGCCTGACACGAGGGAGTCACCCCTGCACCTGGTCTGTCTGTTTCCTACCCTAGAGCAGAACAGAGGATGTGCTGAGCTGAGTGTGTGTTTGGGGGGGGGGGAGATGGGTAGCAGGGCCCAGATGCTACCTGCCAAGTACCCATAGGACCAGCTCCTCGTCTTAGCTGGTCCTCAGATAAGATGAAACCATACTTAGGATTAGTCACCTATTTCCTTTGACAGGTAATGTGCTCAGGGCTGTGGTGACTATCTTCTCTCCCATTTTAACTTTTAGAAACACTCAAGGCAGGTAAGACTGACATGCAAAAAGCTGTCCATTGATAATGTGTGCACCTTTATCCCGACCCTAGCGTCATTTCTAGTTTAGAGATGCTTGATTTAGCACATCGCTCATCAACTAGAGGATGGTTTTGAGGATCTACAGAATTGAGGGACCAACCATCTTATGTCTTGTTCTCCCTTGAATCTGCTGAGCTGGAACACATCTGGACACGTGCCATCTGAAGAGTAGCCACATGGGGACAACACTGAGCAAACATCGGTGCAAACCCCCTCCAAATCCAATTCTTCCTTCATCCTGTCAAGCCTCGTTCATGCAGCGTTTACAGATCATTCTATACACTCAGAAGAGTGGGACTTGTCGAATTTTTTAAAAACCGAACGAATTCTTTCAACCTGTTCAAAATAGAAGATGTTTTCAAACATCTTGGGGTTGGTGAGTAGATGGAGGCCCAGGAGTTGGGGAAAAGGCTCTACTGTTGAATAGATTCAGGGCGACTCAGGAAACAAAGATGACATCTATTACACTTCTTTTTAGGAGGAATTTGTGTCCACTAACAGGACTGAATCCACATAAACTCGTGAAGCTCAGAGGAAAACTAAAGGAGAATCCACAACTGCCAGAAGCTGAGAAAGACCCACTCCCAGGCACCAAGAAGACTTACCATGGAGGCTCTGCTCAGGCCAATTTTCAGTCCACTGATCCTCTGGAGCGAGCGTGCCCCCAATGACCCTGGTGTCATGGGTCAGGTTTATCGCACGCCCTGAGGCTGCACAGTTGCACCGCATGACAAGTCTCTTGGTCCCTCCCTCCAGTACACACCCCCTACCCTCTGACCACTCCAGCCTGCTTTTTGGAGCTGCCATTCCCATTGCAGACCAATCGTTCACTTTTCTCTTCATTGTCATACTATAGTTCATGTTGAACTACATACTATCCTGTCGGAGAAGTATTTTTTGCCATGTTTGCTGGGAAAATCTACCTGGCACCATGTGCCCTGATGGAGAATCCCTTGCTGCACTGGGGGACTTCACTGTGGTCTCAGAGCACCGTCACAGTGTCATGGGGCTAGTGTCTTGGGCTAGCTCCGCACTAAGCCTTCTCAGCTGTTGCAGTGAAGGCCTGATCCAGGCACTGCTCTTATTCTGCAAGTAAGATAGCACAGCCAAAACTTTTGCGTGGGTACAGAATTGCTCGTGGACCCTCAGCCACATCAGATGCATTAGGGCACACCGTGTAGGCACTTAGTAGTCCAACGTCACCCGGGGGAATTTCCATCCAACAGGCCGTGTGGAAATGGGGGGCCTCAAAAGGACCGGGAGGGGAGGGGATGGAAGTCAGAACTCTTGAGATAGAATTCATCCTCGAGACTACCCAGAACTTCCTAGAAGTTCATGCCAGAGTCTCGAATGACTCAATGAATATAAAATCATGTCCTCCGCAATTTAGAAACGATGAGCCTGAAGCTCCAATGAACTGATTCTCCTAGGTCGTATTGAAAATCACCGAAAAGGCCAGGCTGAGATGTGAGATGTCCTGCCACGTGATCCCCCAGAGTGGATTTTGCTAGAGCCACAATCAACCATTTATCTTTCCTGGACTCCCAGTCTCTCATGGCACTCCTCATGTGGCCCATTCTGGAAACAAACAAGAAGGCAGATGAAGATGGACAAAGCTACGGATAGAGCGGTTGCTCACATCACATCTAGCCCCAGATGATACAGTGGTGTCCAGCAGGGGAAGACTCCCTAAGGCCCCCATGTGCTTTGACAGAACTCACCCCTAACGTTGGAAGCTGAGCTTCATTCATGGGTCAACAGCCAGGACCTCCTAAAGCCATTGCCTTGACAGATGTATACTCATAGAACAATGGAGTTCTCCAAGTAGATTCTGAAATGATAAATGATTCACTGATAAATCATGGATATTTTTGATAAAAAGAAAGTCCTACTTGTTCAATGAATCAATATCGATGCAGTATCTCCTTAGTACAAATGTCTAGCTCTGGCTCCATGTGGGAGCTTGCAAAGAGCATGGGGTAGGACCAGTGGATCCATGATAGGAAGGAACGCAGGTAAGGGCTAAGAGAGCCATGCTGTAAAGTGAGGCCCATTCATGAAGCCCACTGAGAAGACACTAATCAGCCAAGATCGAAAAGACAGGGCCAGTGAATCCATCTGTGAGAGCAGTGACAGAGGATATCGATTTTTAATTATCTTGACCCTAAAACATCCACGTCAAGAAATATTGTCTCAAGTGTTGCTGGGAACATTGGGTTCACCTGCGTCAGTATTTGGGTTCCACCTTAACTCCCTCTTGGCAAAATAATCTAAGAAAAGGACTTATTTAGGCATGGGCATCTTAAGTTGAAAGGCAAATAAATGAACCTTAGGAAACCCAAACCTACCCCTACCCCTAACCCCATAATCTGAAGGCCTGACCATTACCCCTGACCCTAAACGCTGACCTTGCACCTGACACCAACCCTGACCCTAGGTTGGGCTCAGAAGGGTCTGTTCTCCAGAGACATTTGGTCAAACCCCAGGGCCTGGGGACACCCGAGCCATTCCACAGGAATCCACATGCCACCCACAAGGAAACCATGGTGCTTAGAACTCTGCAGATGATGCAGAGCAGGAGAAATCTGCATGCCCAACTGAGGCCACCCCTCATTTTCTGTGGCCCACTGGAAACTATGCCTGACCCAGGCTCCCACTCAGAGTCCCTGGGCCTTCACCTCACCACCAGCAGATCAGGCCTGCCATGCCTCTAGGTCCTAAGCCTAACCCTAGGTTGGGTTTTCGGAATCCTGTGCCCAGAGACCCGGCCCCCAAGCCCTCCAGATGAGAGACACTCTAAACATACAGCAGGAGTACAACTGCCAAGCTAAAGGGAACCATGCCATTTGGGTCTCCACAAAACTCTGAGAGCATAGGAAACCTGTGTGCCCACCTGAGGCAGCCCACACATTCCATGGCCTGTTGGACACAAACCCGAAGTCTGACATTCAGCATGACCCACGCCCTCCACTCAGCCCACTGGGTGGGGCGCTCCCCTAAGTGTCGGTAGATGAGTCCCTAAAGATCCTTCTGTTGCATGTGAAGTACATCGTCTGCCATTGCTTTCAAGTTTGAGCTGCCGGGGGCAAAGCACACTTGATAGGTCTGTTCGTTGCTTTCAGGGTAGGATGATTTTCCCGCCTTCATCTCTGATATAGGGACAGGGGAAAAAGGAAACACATGTCTATACTTCGAGATGTTATCAGAAATCTGCAAACCCAAGTTCTCAAAGGAGCTAAAGCTTCAGGACTCAGGTGAGAGAAAGGGAGGCAGAGAGTAAGAAACCAAAAGAACAGGTCACATGTATGTGAGCTGGACCACTTCTCTACCTGTCTGAAACAAGCTATGACTGACAGGAGGGAGACACACCTGCACCTGGTCCGTCTCTTGGCTACCCTTGAGCAGAGCAGAGGATGGGCTGAGTGCTGTGTTGTTGTCAGGGATAGATGGTCAGCAGGCCCCAGATGTTAGCTGCCAAGTGCCTGTAGCACTAGCTCCTCATCTTAAATGGTCCTCAGCTAAGAAGAACCAATCCTTAGTTTGAGTGACCTATTTCCTGGGACAGGTAATATGTTCAGTGCTTTGGTGACTGCATCGCACCCATTATTTTCCTTAGAAACACTTGAGGCGGGTAAGACCTACAAAAAGCTGTCCATGGTTAAGGTATGCAACATGACCCCGACCCTAGCCCTCGTGTCTAGTTCAGATATGCTCGATTGAGAATGTTGCTCAGCAACTAGAGGATAATTTTGATTAGCTAAGGAATTCAGGAACAAACCTTCTTGTGTCTTTTTCTCCCTCGCATCTGCTAAGCTGGAACCCTTTTGGCCACGTGCTATCTGCAGAGTGGCCACACGGGGGCAACACTGAGTAAACACCAGTACAAACGCCACTCCAAACCCAATTCTTCCTTCATCCTGTCAAGTCTCGCTGACGCAATGTTTACAGATCGTTCTATACACTCAGAACAGTGGGACTTGTCGAATTTTTAAAAAACTGAATGAATTCTTTCCACCTGTTCAAAATAGAAGATGTTTCCAAACATCTCGGAGTTGGCAAACAGATGAAGGCCCAGGGGCCTGGGAAAAGGCTCTTACTTTGAATAGATTCAGGTTGACTCAGGAAACAAGGGTGACCTCTAGTCCCCTTCTTTTCAGGAAAAATTTCTAACCACTAATGGGACTGAATCCACACACAATCGAGTGGCTCAACGGAAAACAAAGGAAAATGCACAGCCTATAGAAGCAGAGAAAGGCCCACACCCAGGCACCAAGAAGACATACCACAGAGGCTCTGCTCAGGACAATTGATCGTCTGTAGATCCTCTGGAGCGAGAGTGCCCCCAACGCCCCTGTGGGTCGTGGGTCAGGCAGAGTGCACACCGTGGTGCTGCAGTGTTGGAACCCGTTCCATATCTTCTGGTTCCTTCCTCCACGAGACAGCCCCTACACCCTGATCACTCCAGCTTGCTTCTTGGATCTCCCACTCCCCTTTCTGACCTCATGATTCACTTTATCCATTACTGCCACACTGGGTGACATAACTGCGGACTCAGAGCACCCTCACAGTGTCATTGGGCTAGTGTCCTTGGCATGTCTTCCATACGCTGCCTCACCTCTTGGAGAGAAGGCCTGATCCAGGCACTGTTATTCGTCTGCAAGGAAGACAGCAAAGCCAAAACCTTGGCGTGGGTTCAGAATCGCTCATGGCCCTTCAGCCATATCAGACGGCATGGGGATAACCCCTAAAGACACTTGCTAGTCTAGCGTTGCCCTGAGGAATTTCCATGATATATCCACTGTGCAAATGCGCGTCCTCAATAGGAGCGGGTGGGGAGTGGGTGGAAGCCACATCTCCTGAGATGGAATCCATCGGGTGACTGTCAAGAATTTCCAAGGCGTTCATTCTGTAATCTGGAATGAATCCACGAATCTAAAAACATGTCCACCTCATTTTAGAAAGGATGAGCCTATAGCTCCAATGAAGGGACTCTCCTAAGTCATATTGTAAATCAGCAAAAGTGCCAGACTCAGATGTGAGATGGTCTGCAACATGATCCCCCAGAGTGGGTTTAGCTAGAGCCACAGTCACCATCCCTCTTTCCTGGACTCCCAGCCTCTCATGGGACCCTGCATGTGGCAGACCCTGGGAACAAAGTTCATGTCCGTGCCTCAGAAACCTCTGACACGGGTAAGAAAGAAAACTTTTGATGTCCCTGGTGTCCCCAATCATAGGCCATCTCATAGTTTGTCTACAAAGATAGGGTTGGTGGGAAACCCCCATGTTGACCTGATGGTAGACGATGATGGAGTAAGCTAGGGAAGAGGGGGTGCTCAGGTCGCATCTGGCCCCAGTGGACATGGTGGCGTTCAGCAGGACGTGCCCTCCCCCGTGCTCTGAGGGAACTCACTCCTAAGGTTGGACTAAGAGATTTTGTTTTGCTTCTTACACTGCATATCCATCCGCATCCTTGCAGGTGGTAAGGTTTCCTTCCTTATGAAACTGGGTCCTATCCTATTGTCTAAGTATCTCCCACATCTTTTTCTCCATTCATCAGTGAATGGACATTCGGACTCCCTCCACAGTTTTGCTATGGTTGAGCATGCTGCTCTCAACCTCACGATGCTTGGATGCCATGGATTGTGCATTTTTTGTGCCCTTTGGCTACATACCGAGGAGTGCAATTGCTGCATCCTAGGGACGTTCAATTTTCTGTTTATGGAGGAACCACCATACCCATTGCCAGAGTGGCTTCAGCAGCCTGCATGCCCACCAACAGGGCAGGAGGGTTCCGTTTGAAGCAGAACAGTCCCCGCCAGCAATTTCCTCAGGAGCAAATGGAAAACCCATGGGATGNATGGAAAACCCGTGGGATGACCTGACTCACCCAGCGTCAGCCAAGCAGATCTAGAAATTCAACCGAGGCTTCCTGACACCAAGCCCCTCGAGGCTACCAGCATGCCTCTATCCAGGACCATTCCCATAGACTTGCCTTCTGACTTCACCACCAATGAAATGACAGAGGAAACACNGAAAACACAGCAAGTCCAAATATCTACATGATATTCACGTAGTGAACCTTGAATGTCAAGCTTCCTTGGGAAACCGTAAAAGGCTGTTTGGAATCCTTTTGAAAGTTCCATCTGCCATCACTATACCTCTTTGGAGGAAGAGATGAATCGATGAGGAATCATCCCCTTTGACAAATGACAAGACGTCATCCTAGTCGTGACCTCACCACAAAAAGCCACCTAACTCTAGATGCTAGCCACTCCACCACAAGCTAGGCCCAAAGGAATAAACACTGTGAAGTGAAGGAATCCATCCTAAGTTAAAAACACACTCAGAGTACATCTCATCTTCCCTTTCTGACCAAGCGGATTGCCTAGGAAGGTCATGTTCCAAACCCCTTCGTAAGTCAGAAAGGAACAGAGAAAATGGGATCCCCTGCCATGTTCTACCTGCAGGAAAACGGAGGAACTCTTGTTCCACTCTAGATTGCTGACAGCTGCTCCAGTTTAACTTGGCGGCTCCACTAGACACAAGAGAAAGGCCCAGGAGGATTGGGGTTCAAGACAAGCTTTACCT
>LNAC01001724.1:25536-36396 GCA_002007465.1 Ailurus styani
GGCCAGTGAGCGGGGGTCTGGGCCGGTGCCCGGTGGAAGTGGGGAGCTAGGGTCGCGGCCAGGGGAGTGCGGGTCTGAGGGTCTGGGGCACAGGATCAGGTCAGGGCCAGAGTGGATCCCGGGGAGCCTGGGTTAGAGCCGGAGCCGGGACTGAGCGTGCAGGCGGGGCCTGGGGCGGGGTGAGGTTCCCGGGACTCGGAGCGGGTGGGTCTGGGGCAGCAGGGGCGGGGGCTCGGGGAGCGCTGAGCTGAGGTCCGAGCCAGGGCAGGAGACTAAGCCCGGAGGCAGGGGCTGGGGCGTGGCTAACGGGCGACTACGAGGGGACCCGCCAGGCTTTCGGGCTCTTTGGCTGCCTGAGTGGTTTGGCACCTTGCTGCCCTTTTCCTAGATGCGTCTCGGCCACACAAGTGCACACGTACCCACATCCCGGCTCGCACGCGTGTATACATCTACGAGTGCACACCCCCCCAGATGAAGACCCCTGCACACCCGCACGGGTACACGGTGCACACATCTACCCGTGTGTGCGCACACAGGCACGTAACTGCGCACACACACATGCCTGTGCACACCCAGACGTCAGACACACACGCGCGTGCACTCACCTAGCCGCCCACGGACACGCCTGCACAGTATGCTCACATACACGTGGGTGGACACATCACACATTCTCAGACAGGTGCATGCACGCCCACACTCCCGGAGAGCAAGCGCCAGCTCACCCTTTAGGATTGGGGTCAGGAGTCCTCTCCGGCCCGCCCATCCCGGGACGGGGTCACAGCACGTGCGTGTGTCATGACTCATTAGCTTGCACTGTAGCTTGTCCTGGTCAGCGGGGAGGGGTGCCCCTCCGTCTGCTTGGAGGATGCAAGGACACGAGGCAGGCACTGGGGCCCGGCATGCTTCACCACCCGCGCCCCAAGAACGCTTGCGTTGTCAAGGGGCAGGTGCCATGGGGCTCAGGTCCAAATCTCCTTTTTCAGGCATAGATAGCTCAGGTCACATGGGGCTTACTTTGGGGTTACCCATGACAGATGAGACTTTCATGCCTGTACAGACAGAGGGTACGTGTGAAGGCTGAGCTGTTAATTTGGCCTCTTGAAAACAGTGTCGAAGGCTCAGGGTCTTTACTTTCATCTTTCTTCTTCCTTCTGCAGCTGGTGGGCATAGTCTCCTCGGGGCCCCCAAATGGCTGCGGCAGCTCCAGGCATCACACACACAGTGGACGACCCAGTTCATTCGGTTTCCTCCTGGGAATCTTAATTCTGCCATGGAAACCCTTCCTGTGGTGGTCCCAGCAGAGTGTCTCCACAACCCACGGGCCAAGACGCCCGCCAAACCAAACGTACAGAGAGCTAGAGTTTCTAGGATCACCTCGGACCATGGCTCTCGACCCACCAGATTCTGTTCTTTCCAGCAGCCTGATGGAAATACATTCACATGAGGGAATCCCCCTTAGAGCCAAAGTCAGCGATATCTGAAGGTTCCAATTCCTCCCCTGGCTGATTGTCTGTGGTTTTGATTCTAGCAGTGGGAGTGAAGCAGGGTCTCGTGGCGGGTCCGTCAACAGATGCTCACCCCCTTTATATCAAATATTTCGTAGGGGCACCTGGGTGGCTCATAGAGTTAAGTGTCTGCCTTCAGCTCAGGTCATGATCTCCAGGTCCTGGGATCGAGCCCCACGTCAGGCTCCCAGCTCCGCGGGGAGTCTGCTTCTCCCTCTCCCTCTGCCTCCCCACCTGTTTCTGCTCTGTCTCTCCTTCTCAAATAAATAAAATCTTTAAAAATATATACATTTTGTGAGACTCCCCTCACTTTTTGAAATCAAAGGCAGCGGTAACACAGGGTCTCTGCACGTGTAACTCACATATAATTAAATATATGTATCATCATGTAGCCATAATCGCACTATAAAGGGGAAGGAAAGGGAAAAACATTTCAATAAACAGCATGTAAATGTAATATGTCACTGCTTGGCTTCAGCTACACTAAGGAAGGAGAAGTAATCAGATGCTTAAATTTAAATTTAATAAAAGAGAGAACGTTCAACTTGGTTCAACCTTTAATATTTTTCAAATGCGGCTTATCTGTGTAAAATCTGAATCACCATGGTTACAGCAATCCTGGTGCGTTTATTGGCAATTCAAACGCTGAGCCACTCTGCCACTGAAGACATGTTTTTCCAAAATGTTGAAAAATTCTTGGTAAGATCCTGAATAAAAATGAGAACAGCCTTTCCTAGAACCCCATTGTCGCTGTGTTCTGCAACGTTAAGAGTACCTTAGTCACTCAGAGATCATTTGTGTTTATAAGTAGATCAAAGTGACATTGTTTGCTCTGAATTGTGTGCTGGCCCTCCCCAGAAAAGGTGAGCAGGACACGGAGCGGCGCCCTCCCTGCGGGGGGCCCGGCAGCTCAAGGCACCACCAGGGAACCCGCAGGGAACCCCCGACTCTTGCGCCGACCAGGAATCCGCAAGCCCACGCGCACCGGGGGGAACGCGGCCGGGGTCAGAGGTCTCCAGAGGGGGACCCACGGGTCGTCTCCCCAGGGGGCAGGAGGGGGCAGCGGCTTGGAGGGGATCCCTGTGCAGAACCCCGGAGTCACGGGTGCTCCTGAAATTAGCCTGCCTGGCAGCTCATTTGCGGAGCACACCCCTCACGCAGCCCCTTTTCCTACGGACGTCAAATCTTCAAGATCCCATACACGCGAGATGCCCCCGTCCGCGAGGGCCGCCTTATCAAAGCCCCCAGACTGCGGGGCTTCCGTGGCGGGTGTGCGTCGTGCAGCCTGGACGCAGCGAGTCCGGGAGCCGGACGGGCCCCCGCGGCTTCCTCCCGACGCCTCGCTCCTGGGCGTGCGGACCCCGTCCTGTCCCTGAGTCCTCCCGCGGTCGTGTCTGCGCGCGTGTCTGTGTCCCCATCTCCTCGCCAGGACAGCGGTCGCGTTGGCTCACGGCTGCCCTACGGGCTACTGACACTCAGTTATCTCTTTAAAGCCCCCAGGTCCACATGCGATCACTTTCTGGGGTGTGCGGCGGAGGACTGGAGCCTGCGGGCTGGAGGGGGACACAACTCAGCCCCTGAGAAGAAGGTTCCGGGAGCCTGGAGACGGTCCCGCTACAGGGGAGAGCGTGGGGTGTGCATGGGGATCACGAAGTCGCTCCTGCCCTGAAAGGCCCATCCAAGGGTAAGGCTGGTCCTCCTCAAACCCTGTAACGGCTCGTGCCTTCCCTACCAACACAGTGTCTGCATAGTTCCTGTAAATACGGTCTGCCCGCTGCTCGGCTCTGCCCCAACCGCCCCCTCTTGAATTAAAGTCGGACTGTGATCAAACCACTGGTTTTTATGTCTTCTTATCGACGTATCCCGAAAACTGAAAACCTGAGTTCGAGACACACACAGGCAGGCACACGTCTTTGGAAGACAGGCGGGCACGTGTATGGGCACAAAGCAGGCCTGGGGTTGTCTGCAGGCGCCAGAGGGTGGCGGCGGGGACGCCCGGGGTGAAAGGTCCGTCCTTATCTGGATCACGGGGAGAGTTTCAGGGTGCGCACACACTTTAAAACGCACCCCACTGCAGGCGTTCACTGTGCATTTTATTGCATGCGAATGACGGCCTCATGAAGCCATTAAAACAACTCCGGGGTTCGGGTGCTGAGGCAGCATTGCGCATTCAAGGAATTATTTTGATCCATCTTGTTTTTAAGCGAGCCCAATGTTTGTGTCCCTCCCGTGTCATCTGGAGCTCGGCTGGGTTGGGTCCAGGAAGTGTCCCTTTAGTTTGCCTCCTTGGTGTTGCAAGAACCACACAAACACACGTTTTTCTTGCAGGGAATGCTGAACAGGACCCGACCGGACTGGTTGGTGGGGCAGGGAGGGAGGGCCGGACCCACGAACAATATTCCATAACTGGAAATACCTAAACGTGCAGATCAGAAGACCCTATGAGCGAGAGCCTTTCTTAAGATAAAATGCCACAGAGGCAAAGGTAGAATGAGGAGAACCAGCTTTGCTGAGGCTTTGGAGCCCATCGGGTTAAACAGGAATTTCTAGAGGAGCCTGCCTGGCTCGGCCGGTGGAGCACGCGACCCTTGATCTCGGGGTTGAGTTTGAGCCCCATGTTCGGTATAGAGACTACTTAAAAATAAAATTAAAGGGGCACCTGAGTGTCTCAGTCATTAAGCATGTGCCTTCAGCTCAGGACAGGATCCCAGGGTCCTGGGATCGAGCCCCGGCATCGGGCTCCCTGCTCGGCGGGAAGCCAGCTTCTCCCTCTCCCATTCCCCCTGCTTGTGTTCCCTCTCTTGCTGTCTTTCTGTGTCAAACAAATACATAAAATCTTTTTAAAAATAATTACATTTAATTTAATTTAAAAAAATAATTTCTGAGTCAAAGAGTTGATGGCAAAAGTCAACAATTACTCGATAGCTCAGCTTCCCAGACCCTGAGAGAGGCAACCGGTGTCAGGAGTGGGTCACACACCCTTTGGAGCCTTTGCCATTATTTGCTTTCCAAGTGAGTGAAAGAGAAGCATTTCAAACAGTCCACTGATAGATTTACCAAACCGTTTGTGTAAAACCGAGGCAGTCAGTAAGAAGGAATTGAAACAATAACTGATAGTTTGTAACAAAACTTCTACCCTCATCCAAGCCAGGTGTCTCTTGGGAATATCAAAAAGTGGAAACTAAGAATGTATCTAATGAATCTTTTTTAAAAAAAATTTTAAAAATGTATTTATTAATTTCAGTAATCTGTACTCCCAACCTAGGGTTTGAACTCACACACCCAAGATCAAGACTTGCACGCTCCACGGAGTGAGCCAGCTAGGTGCCCCCAAATCTTCTCTATTCCTGGTAATAAATCATGGTCACCCTTCAATCCATGTTCAGAAAAAGGGAAGTTGGGTTCATTGTATTCACAGGTGAGGTTCAGATACATTTTTATTTAGTGCTGTCATAGTGTATTGTATATTTAAACACCTACTGTGTCAGTGAGTTGCCAGTAGTCACAATTACAATAATTCAGAGGGAAAAGGGCCTGTTAGGGCTTTAGGGTTATAATAAATATAACTACTTATAAGCATAGGGATGCTGGCATGATCCATAAAAGACTTTCGGGCATAAAAATGGGTTGCCTAACAGTTTCACTGCCAGAAAAAGAAACCATCTAACCTTGTCTGAATGATGAGGAATGAAAATATAATTTCAAGTAGGAACAGAAGGACAGCAGTCTGGAAGGCTTCGGGTTAGGCTTGGGATCGTGGTCCAAACTAGACCCACTGCCAAAGGCAGACGTAGGGAGCCCGGGAAAGGGCCAGTGCTGCAGGGGCAGAGCCAGGCGAGCCCAGGGGACCGAGGGCAGTGGCCCTAGCTGCACTGTCCGCTGCTGGCTGAGTCCTGTCCTTGTCGACGTGTCCAAACCCACCAACCCTAACCCTAGCCCTAACGCTAACTCTGGATGCACCCGAATGGACTGGGCGCGATGCCATGAACAGTACTGTAGCTCCTCGCTTGTCGCAAATGCACCATGTCCAAACCCACAGATGCTCACAGCCCTGGACTCTACCCCGTGAATGACACTGTAGCTCATCACTGGTCACAGATGCACTGCCCAGGGCCAGATGTTCATAATCAGGGGGAACTGGGAAGGGGTAGTGGTTGGGGACATCATGGGAACCCTGTATTTTCTGCTCCATGTTTCCATGAACCTGAAACCGGTACAAGAATGGAAGTATAATAATTGTAAAACAAGAAGGTAAAGCAGAGGGATAAGGGAAGAGAAAGGATGGACAACAGGGAAGGCGTGGAGACTGCGCAGGGCGTTTGCAATGTGGGGTTCTCGTCTCCACGACCCAATCATACCAAAGGCACTGCAGAATCCTCACGACGTGGGCGAATCTTGCAGACGTAACATTCAAGTGGAAAGTAAGTCCCAAAAGATTACATATAGCATAACACTTTTTACAAGTTACAAAAAATGAAAGTTAAACCACACAGCTTTTAGATGTTGAAGTGGGTTGAATAGTCTCTTCCAGCTTCTGGAAGTTGCTCGGCTGATGAAAACTCCACAGCAACCTTCACACAACATTCTCTCTGGGTACATGGGGGTCTGTGTCCAAATTCCCCCTTTTTATAGGGAAAGCAGTCGAATTGGATTAGAGCCCAACCTAATGAGGTCTATGCAGACCCTGTGACCTAGTGAGGTCATAGTCTGAGGTCCTGGGGTTTCAGACCCCAGCACCCCTTCAGCCCAGAGAGACAGAGAGACCTGTGGGTGGTGGTCCTCGTAGTGCGGACGCAAAGATGAGACACGGATGAGACCCATATGAGACAAGGATGAGACCCATGTGAGACACACATGAGACACAGATGGGACACATGTGAGATACGGCTGAGACACGGGTGAGACACATGTGAGACACCGATGAGACACACTTGAGACACGGATGAGACACGGATGAGGCCTGGCTGCGGCCGTCTGCCCTGAGCAGAGAGGCGAATCCTCAGGGCAGGTGACAAGAACTGGACGGGCATTGAGGACAGTGGCGACATTGTTCTGGAGACTCCGGGAAATATGCACAGACTGCGCCCCTACGTCCTCCCACCGGGATGAGCTTTGTTGGATTTTAAGTGTATTTAGTTCCCTATTTGCGAGGGAGAGCGAGGGAGAGCGAGTGTGCACAGGCAGGGGTTGCCGCAGAGATGGAGACGCAGACTCCCCTGCTGACACGGGGCTCGAACCCGGGACCCGGGCATCCTGACCGGAACCGAAGGCAGATGATTCACCGTCACCCAGGGACCCCCCACCAACTGATTTTTTAAATGAATGAATGGATTTATTTCTTTACGAGAGAGAGGGGAAAAAAACCAGTGAGGAAGTTTAAAATAATTCCATCTCTTGGACATTACACCCGAGGCCATTTTAAACCCCAGCACACTGATCTCGCTGTTCTTGGCTAGAACCAGGAGCCGGTGGACGGTGGACGGTGAACGGTGACGACCTCCAGAACAGACCGAGTAGGAGGCTTCGCTACCGGACAGAGACGACCGAGTGAAACGGTTGGGGTGAGGGCAGTAACTGCGGAGAAGTGAGTCTGAGACACATGAGGGGACGGGACAGACCCCAAAGTGCAGGGGAGAGACAGGGACAGACCCCAGAGAGAGGTGGGGGAGGGGGCAGGGGACAGACTCCAGAGAGGTGGGGGCCCGAGACACGGGGACAGACCCCCCCAGAGCCTGGGGTGGGGGGACAGAGGACCAGAGTCAGCGTGGGGAGGGCATGAGCAGGGACGACACAAGGAAGGAAGTCCCCGCACCCCCCCCTGGGACCCTGGGATTCCTGGAACCCCCACAATCCTGGGAACGAGGTCCCTGGGCTGTGGGGTTGACGTCCTGTCCCACGTTGGTACCTGAAGACCTGGGACCGAAAGATGATTTGCTGAAACAGCTGCAGAGCCCGCTCGCAGCTTGTACGAGTCCTGGTTACGTATCTTCACCACGTGTTCTCAGTAGAAAATGCGTGCAGGTCGGGAAAAGCACCCGAAGGGGGAAAGTCCCGGGGACCCGGTGCCCGAGACGCGTCTTGCTCCCACGCGGGCGGTTCGAACCCCTGAGACCTCGTTACCTGCCCCTCTCCCCCATGCGATCCTACACGCGGAGCTGCTGGGGCCTCGGCGCCGGGGGCGGGTGTGTCGGGTGCGGTCACGGGTGCGGTCACGGGGTGGGGGTCACTGAGCTGGGGGCAGAGGGCCACGGGATGCGGGCGAGGTCACAGGGTGGGGTCAGGTCTGGGGCTGATGTCACAGGTTGGGGGTGACGTCATGGGATGGGGGTCATGCTGGGGTCTCGGCTGCCTCCAGCCTGACCGAGCACAGGTGTGAGGGAGGGGCGTCCTTGGAAGGGGGACCCCCCTGACCGAGCACAGGTGTGAGGGAGGGGCGTCCTTGGAAGGGGGACCCCCCTGACCGAGCACAGGTGTGAGGGAGGGGGTGTCCTTGGAAGGGGGACCCCCTGACCGAGCACAGGTGTGAGGGAGGGGCGTCCTTGGAAGAGGGACCGCCCTGACCGAGCACGGGGTGAGGGAGGGGCGTCCTTGGAAGGGGGACCCCCCTGACCGAGCACAGGTGTGAGGGAGGGGCGTCCTTGGGACACGGGTGACCCCACGGGACCAGCGTGACGTTTATCCCACAGGTGGTTCGCCTGTGTTCTTATGGTCCGTGGGCAGGACTCTCCGTGGTTCGTGCTACCCCCACCCCACCGACGTACAGGGACCAACCTTGATGACATCACTGTCCATCTCGCACGTCCCCGTCGGGCCCGGGTCTCATGGCGGCCCTGCCCGTGGCCCCCGAGGAGCCTCGTCCCTGCCGTGTCGGCTGAGACTCCGCCCAGCATCTCTGTGCCTTCGGCCCGCGTGGACACCACCCCCAGGACATCTCTCTCCTAATCCGCGGGGCAGCACGGGGTGTCCCCACAGACACACACCCGTGTCCTGGCCCCGAGCCTGTGCACGGGAGCTCGCGTGGACCCGGGTCTCTGCAGGTGCACTTACGGAAGGATCTTGAGCTGCGATGGTCCTGGGAGGCGTGGGGGCCCGTTCACTGTGACTGTCCTCCTCGCCGTGCCTGACTCCGGGCCTCTGGCGGGGTTTGCTGGCCTCGCCGGACACCCGTCGCCCCTGGAACAAGCGTGCACGTCCGACCAGCCCCTCGCAGGCCCCCGCGAGCCTGCCGTCCGCCAGGCCTCGTGCCGGGAAGCCTCGGGCCCTCCGCGGGCTCGAACCCGGCCCCGCCAGCCTCACGGAAGAGGCCCCAACGCCGGCCAGGTTTGCTACGGGCTCGAGGCCCGTCCCTAAGGTGCTGCGGCCCCTCGGGGCGCCGGGCTGCCCGGAGAGCTGACGAAGGCCGCCCGCCTCACGGCCGCGTTTCCCGGACGGGCACAGCAGGCCCCCTGCGCCCCGGAGACGCATCTCCTGCAGGCCCCGCCGTCTCTCGCCCTGCCTCTGAAAGGGGCCCGCAGGGATCCGTCACCCGCCCCCTCAGAGTTCCAAGCACCTGTGCCCGGATCCGAGCCAGAGCGGTCCCTCGGGCACAGGCCGCGCCTCCGGGTGTCCCCGAGCCCCGGGCTCCCGTCCCCATCTCTTCGGGTCCCACTGCCGCGGGGGCTGCCGAACGAGGCGCGAGGCCCGCGGGGGCCCGTGCTGCACACCCACCGGCCAGGTGGGTGACCGGGATCCCACCGGGGACTGCGGGGCCCTGGGACCCGCGGCTGCAGGACAATGTGGCCACAGATGGGAGCGGGAGTCTCGTAAATCAGGAGCTGCAATCGCGTGAGCTTGCTGTTTGCAGCGACGGGCGTGGAACCGGAGGGTATTCGGCTCAGCTAATCGATCCAGCCGAGAAAGGCAATTATTGGGTGATGTCACTGGTTCGAGGAATTGGAGAAACCAGGCAAAGCTTCCTGGGGGAAGGGAGAGAAAACCGAGACGGGACGGAATCGGAGAGGGAGACAAACCGTCAGACTCGGTCTCAGGCAAGACACTGAGGGCTGCGGGGGTGACAGGGCGGGAGGGACACGGGGAGGGTGCGCGATGCCGAGCACACGGATTGTGTAAGACGGATGGGTCACAGGCTTGCACCCCCGGGGCACACAGTACAGTCTGTGTTCATTACAACAACAACAGAGATCACATGAGGTCCTACGCAGCTTTGTGTGCACCCTTCCCGAAGGAGGCACATTTTAAGGAAAAGGAGAGTAATGATTTCCTGAGCGACAAGTGCAAAGTCAAAGCTCTGCAAGAAAGGGGGGTTCAGATGAGGCCGATGGTCCCCAAAAGTCTGCTTGGCCCTGAGCGGAGAGAAGGAGCAGGTCCTGCCTTGTCATCTCTTCTGGGACACGGAACGACTTGAAGGGCTTCCCACTTCCATTTCCAAGGGGGAGGGACCCGGTGCGGGGTCGTCCTCAGTGGGGTTCGCGGCAGGGGCGTGACTGGGAGCAGGTGGGTGTGCTTTGGGGAGAGACAATATTCTGGAACCAGACAGAGGGGTGAGCGTCCCCCAGTGTCTGCTTTCAACCCCTACGGGTGGTTACCCAGCAGGAGCCCCACGGGAAGATTGGTCAGAGAGGCGGCTCGGGGTCCTGGGTATGGGAAAGGGCAGTGTCCCTTCCTGACTCGGGTGACATCGGTGACATCATGGGGTCTCCAACCCAAACACGCTTCCGGCTCCATCTTTCACAGCGACCCTCCCAGCAGGAGAAGACCCCGCAGGGACGAGGCCTCAGGCTTCTGGCCTCAGTGCAGCCTGGAGGGCGGCCTGGTGGAAGCGGCCTCTGAGCAGGGCCTGGAGGAAGGAGGCACGGGGTGCGGGCGGAGCAGCCGTTTCCACAGGCAGCTCATGCTTGTGCTCAGACACTCCCCAGGAGCAGCCAGCGTGCCGGGGTGCGGCTCCTCTGGGTGTGGGCGGGACGGGTCCTGTGGGCTCCCCAGCCTGCGTGGATCTGCGGGCCCCACGTCCCGTGGCTCATGGGGCGTCCCTGTCCCCACCGCGGCCCTGGGATTGCANCACCGGGGGGGGCGGGGGATGCAGGGCGGTCCCCTGCCTGAGCTCCGCGTTCGCAGGGACCTGCAGCCCTGGGTGCCAGGAGCCCGCCTCACACAGGTGCCGGGGATCCGCACAACCTCAGAGCCCCCCCTGGGCCCACCTGAGGCGGGAAGGGGAGTGGAGGCCAGCTGTGCGGACGCCGGCCAGGACCCGGGGACCCGGGAGTGGGCTGTGGGCAGGGAGCAGGGTGTCAATACAGGGAGGAAGGGAGAGGGAGGACGCGGGAGGAGGGGGAGGGGAGGGGACGAGGACGGGAGG
>LNAC01001724.1:53886-65517 GCA_002007465.1 Ailurus styani
CCCCACCCCTCCCTTCCCGGCCTTGGAAGCCCCTTGCCCCTACCTTCCAGGCTCCTGAATCCCCCTCCCAGGCCCCCCGAGGTCCCCAACCCTCTGCTGCAGGCCCCCTGGGACCCCAGCCACCTCATCAAGCCTGCACTTCACTAAGCATCCACAGTGGATGTCAGGACCCCGCAGTGTCCAGGTCTTGGGGTGGAGCCTTTGGGACGGGGTGGGGACACAGGTGGGGAGGGTGCCAGAAGGAGAGTGAGGGACCAGAGGGCTGACCTACATGCACCCCTTCTTTGTGTCTCCCGCAGAGGGAGGGATTGGGGTCGAGAGGCCAGAGCCCAGATGTGGGCGCCCCTGGCGTAGGGCCTGGGCAGAGTGCATGGCCGAGGGGGCTCAGGACAGAGTGGGGCACATTCCTAGGGACTCGTGCACTGGGCTGGACCTCAGAGGCGGGGGCGGCCCATGCCGGATGCTCCCCTAAGCCCGGGGTCTGTTCGGAGACCCTGTAGCAGGCCATCCCCCGGGGGCGGAGCTCAGCGGAGCAGAGCCCGGTGGGCTCCCGCACCGGGCGCCGTCCCGAGGGCAGCAGCTGTACCGGCTCTGCGAGCACAGCTGGGCCGTCCCGCCGCGCACCCCGGCCCCTGGGCCGGCCAGGACCGAGCTGCCGTAGTGCCCTCCCCTCCCGCACCCTGGCCGGTGCTGGGCCACCCGGTGCTGCCCTCATCTGCCTCCACGGCCTGACGCTGCCGGGGGGACCGCACGCCATCCCCGGGCACCGTGTGCTCCCGACCCGCCAGGACCGCGTTTCAGCCGCACGCCCAGCCCTCGGGGTCCCCGCGGGAAGAGCGGGACAGGCCATCCCAGCCCAGGGCCCGCGCGCGGGGCGCCGCCATCGGCTCCGGCCCGTCGACTCCCCAGGACCCCGCACGTGTGCGCGTCCCGGGGCCGCTGGCACACACGACCACACGCGCTGGCTTCGGGGCACACGCGTGTATCCTCGTATCGGTTCTGGGAGCCAGCGCGCCGACGGGGCCTCCCGGCGGGAACCCGGCTTCCACACTCCTGCCGCCCTCACCCCCGGCGTCCCCTCCATCACCCACGCCAGCACCGTGGCGACCGTCTCCCCGACACAACGTCTGCTCCGTCCTCGCGTCTCCCAGCCGAGCGAGGAGAGCGCGCTCCCGTCCGGAGGAAGGACACCCCCCGCCGCAGGCCCCAGGAGGCGACACATGTTTTCACCTTTAATCCCTGAATTCTGCAACCTGACATCGCTGACCCCGTGTCACCCTAAGGGTGAGCACACGTCGAAGGGGGAAACGAAGGGAGACGTCGTCCAGGGGGCAACAGAGAGGCCGCTCCCGTCTCTGTTCCCTCCAGAAAACGGGGAACAGGCCAGGCTCGGGACGACATGCGTGGACGTCTCCCCAAGCACAGGGAGCGAGGTCCAGGTCTGCGTCGCAGGGAGCGCGCGCCGGGAACCGCACGAAGGCGGCCCGTCCGTGCCAGGCCGCGGGCCAGGCACCTCCGGTCTCCCCCGGGTCGGAGCGGCCGCCGGTGAGCACGGAGCAGCCCGTCTTTGTGCGGACTCGAGCACGCGCCGTTTCCTCCTCGACCCGCTCCGAGGGGCTCCGGGGTCACCGGAGACCGTCACGCCGCCCGGGGTGCGTCGTGGGGACCGCGAGGTCTGGCATCTGAGTCTGGGGCACCCACTGGACGGCGCGAGCGCCACAGGCAGGGCGTCCTGCGGGCCGGACAGACGGCGCCTGCGGCTGGAAGCCCGGGAGGGACGGCCACTCCGGGGTCATGCGCAGCCCGGCAGGAGCCAGACGGCTCAGGCGACCCGCACGCGGACCTCCGACGTGCAGCCGCACGCCCTTCCCCGTGGAGCAGCCGCAGGGGGCGCGGGAGGCCCGGGGTCCGCAGAAGCCACAGGGTCCGCTCACGCCGGGAAGAGCTTCTTGAACTTGCCGTAGGCGGCCTTGCTGATGACCACGGTGACGTCGGCCACGCCGGCCTCGGGAATCACGTCCACGTCCTGCACCGTGGCCTCCCGATGCAGCCAGCTGAGGGCGTGAGGGAGGGCAGCGCTGTAGGGACGCGCGCGGGGACGACTCCCCACGGAGAGCTGGCCCGGGCCGCGCGTGGCCTTGTCGTCACTGCCCGCGGCTCGGGAACGCCCGGCCCGCCAACAGCCTTCTGACCCTGCACAGGGGCTGAACCCAGGTCCGCGGAGGGCGACCTCGGAAGCCACATGGCTCCTGTGTGCGGGCGCCGTGGCTGTTCCCGCACTTGCACCCCCCGCACGGCCACGACCACGGCCCCTCCCCCGCCGGGCCAGCCCCACGCACCTCAGCTGGGCGCCCGCCAGCCGAACCCGCAGGGTGAGGACCTGTCTCCCCGTGGCTCTGCGAACGGCGTCCTCCAGCCGCGCCTTCAGCTCCGGGAGCCCGTGCCCCAGGAGGGCGGACACGGCCACGGCGTGGGCTTCCTCCGGGCTGTACCTGTGCGGGGGGCGCCAGCAGACCCGGCTCGGCCTCCGAGATCAGAAACGAGGCTCCCCCAGGGTCCCCCGCCCCCTGGGCTCCCACGGGGGCCACCGCAATGTGCGGTGCGACGCCGGACGGGAACACAAAGGAAACCGAGATGAGGATGCAGTAAAATACGGGGTCCGAGGTGGCGCGGGGCTCAGAACACCCCACCCTGAAATACGCCTCTGGTGGCCTGCGGACGCTTGGGAGGGACGGCCCTTCACAGCGGGTGGGCGGGAGAAGGGCACTCGGACACCCTCGTCTTCCTGAAAGCAGGGGGGCGCTCCCCAGAAGGACGTGCCACAGGCAGATGAGCCCCAGGATGCGCCACGGGAGGCCGCGCCACGGGAGGCCGCGCCACGGGAGGCCGCGCCACGGGAGGCCGCCGCACGGGAGGCCATGCCCGTGAGGACGAACGTAGCCTGCTCTGTCGTCGGCCCCGTCGAGGCCCCGTCACACAGGCGCAGCACCGGCGCGCGCCGGGAACGAGGCTCTGGGGCGGTGGGGCAGGGGCGGCGGGGTCCGCTCACCCGGGCACCAGGTCGGCCTTGTTATGAACTTCCAGCACGGAGTCCAGCAGCGGGGCGGGCAGGCGCAGGCCGCACAGGGTGGACAGGACGCTGGCCTTCTGCAGCTCCGTCTCCGGGTGACTCACGTCTCTCACGTGGAGGATCAGGTCCTGAGGAGCAGATGAGCCGCGTGGTGGGGACAGGGGAGGTGGGATGGGGCAGCACGGGTCCTCGACCCCCACGCAGGGGGACCCGCCCCGGACGGGGGCTCTGATGGGCCCCTCGTGCCCCGTGGGAGCGGGGCTGCGTCCAGCCCAGTTGCGGCCGCGGGGAGTGCTCGGGACCCGGGGGCGAGAGCTCCTGACACCAGAGCTGGCCCGTGGCGCGGGGTCCCGCCTGGCCGGGCAGCTCCCCTGCACCTGGCCCAGGGCCCTGGGCGCCTTGTGCGTCTCCAACCCCACGGGGTGCCACTTAACACCTGCGGGCTCGCCGGGAAGCTTCCAGACTCTGCGTTACTTCGCATTTTAAAGAATCCTTTTTGCCTGATTTTAAATGGTTTACAGGTAGGGATCTGACGCAGAACTGGGAAAACGCAGAACAGAAAAGAGGAAACGCTGCTTGTAATCCTGCCCCTGGAAACAGAGGGGCCGTTTATGTTCCACGAGGTTTGCTTCCAGGTTTTTGATCCACTTAAAATTAAGAAAAAGATAAGCGTTTTATTCCGGAAACAGTTTAGTTTTGGAAAAGGCGAACAGTGAGGCAGTGACCACCCCGCCACTGTTCCCGTGAGCACAGGCCACGGACAAGGGGTGACACCGGCATGTGCTCCTGTCTGTCCAGAGTCATGCATCTCTCCCTTCTGTCCTGGGACACCGTCCAGGACACGTGTCACGCTCGTCTGTCACCTCTCCCTGGCTCCTCTGAACCCCGCCTGTGTTAAGCACCGTGTAGGCATTTCGTGGGACGGCCTTCACTTGGCGTTTGTCGGATTGTTTCCTCATGTTGACACAAGTTTGGGGTTTTGGTGGACACCCCAAGAGAACCTGCCCTTGATCCCATCACCCCAAAGCTGCGCACAAAGGCTGACCTGAGGGCCAAGGGCCAGTTGTCACAGATCTCCCCACAGAGCGGCTCCATCTCCTTCCCGAATTTGCCTTGGAAGAGGTCACTAGGAAGAGCTCGCTCTCAGGGTAACGTGGGTCAGGTGCCAGCTTCCTGAGGGGGTGGCATGGAGTCCCCAGAGTTGTGTCGTGTGTGAGGAGACCTGGTCTCTGGGATGTGCTGTGTATGAGGATAACCCAGGCCCCAGCGCTGTGTCATGTATGAGGGAATCTGGTCCCCATGTTATGTCGTGTGTGAGGGGAGCTGGTCCCCAGGGTTATGCTGTGAATGAGAGGATCCAGGTCTTGGGTTGTGTCATGAGTGAGGAGGCCCGGTCCCCAGGATTGTGTCATGAATGAGGAGATCTAGTTCTCAGTGTTACATCATGGGTGAGAGGACCCGGTCCCTGGGTTGTGTCATGTGTGAGGGGACCCGGTCCCTGGGTTGTGTCATGGGTGAGGGGACCTGGTCCCTGGGTTGTGTCACGTGTGAAGGGACCTGGTCCCTGGGTTGTGTTGTGTGTGAGAGGATCTGGTCCCCAGATTGTGTCATGAATGAGGGAATCTAGTCCTCAGTCTTACATCATGGGTGAGGGGACCCGGTCCCTGGGCTGTGTCGTGTGTGAGGGGGTTTGCTCCCTGGGGTTATGTAGTGAATAAGGGAATACAGTCCCTGGGTTACGTTGTATGTGAGAGGGCCCGGACCCCAGGGTTGTGTCGTGTATGAGGGGCCCTGGTCCCTGGGTTGTCATGTGTGAGGGGACCCGGTCCCCAGGTTATGTTGTGTGTGAGAGGACCCGGTCCCTGGGTTGTCATGTGTGAGAGGACCTGGTTCCCGGGGTTCCGTAGTGAATGAGGGGTTGTGTTGTGTGTGAGGGCATCTGATCCCATGTTGTGTCATGAGTGAGGGGATGCAGCCCCCAGGGTTGTGTCATGTATGAGGAGACCCAGTCCCAGGGTTGTGTCATGTGTGAGGAAGTCTGGTCCCCATGTTGTATCAGGTATGAGGTGACCTAGTCCCCACAGCTGTATCGTGAATGAGGAAACCTAGGCCCTGGGTTGTGTTGTGTATGAGCGGATCTGGACCCCTTGTTGTGTCACAAGTGAGGGAATCTGGTCCCTGGGTTGTGTCATGTGTGAGGGGACCCGGCCCCCATGTTGTGTCATGTGAGGGCGCCTGGTACCCAGGGTTGTGTCATGAATGAGGGGACCCAATCCCTGGATTGTGTCATGTGTGAGTGAACTCAGTCCCCAGAGTTGTGTCACGTGTGAGGGGAATGGTCCCCATGTCATGTCATGTGTGAGGGGACCCAGGGTTATGTCATGTGTGAGAGGATCCAGGGTTGTGTCATGTGTGAAGGGAACCAGGGTTGTGTCATGTGTGAGAGAACCCAGTCCCCAGGGTTGTGTCATGTGTGAGGGGACCCAGTCCCCATGTTGTGTCATGTGTGAGGGGACCCAGTCCCCAGAGCTGTGTTGTGTATGAGAGGATCTGGCCCCGGGCTGTGCAGGTATTTCAGATAACTCGGCCCCTGGGATCATCCCACACTCACGGAACGAGCCACGTCTTCCAGGGTGGCAGAGAAGGACTCGATCAGGCTGTGCGGCAGCTGGGAGAGGAAGCCGATGGTGTCCATGTAAATGACAGCCGTGCGGGAGGGCAGCCACCCAGCATGGGCTGTGACGTCCAGGGTTGCAAACAGCTGATCCCGGGGCTGGAGAGCGTCATCACCGGTCAGGGCCTTAATCAGCGTGGTTTTTCCTGGAAGGTGGGTCACAGGAGACACATGCATGAAAGGCCCCCTCACACGTGCCCCACCGTCGACGGCTGCACCGCGGGCAGCTCTGTCCAACCCACGTGCCCCTGGCCGTGCTTTGCAAGGTCTCTGAGCTCCTAGGTCTCTGTAGGACCCTTGGGACACCTTGTGGCCGACAGGACGCTGCTCCCCATCGGGCGTGAGGGTCAAGAAGGCCAGGGCCTGGGGCACGAGTGGGTGTCCTACAGGACGGCGCTGGGGTAGCCAGGGTACTGCTGTGTGAATGGGAGGTGGTGGGTGGGCACCCGTGCAGAGAACGCTGAGGTGTAGACAGGGCAGTCCTATTCGTCCGTGTGAGTGACACAGGAGTGGCGTTTATGCAAACGAAGCAGGAGCTCCGTGTGCCTAAAATGCAGGGGTATCTGCACACAGGAGAGGGACGGTGGACACGAAGGTGATGGAGCAGGAACGTGTGCCGTGCGCGAGGGGGACTGGGCGTCTGCGTAGACGGGGGTGGCGGAGTGTGGTCGTGTGTGCCGTGCGCGGGGGGGACTGGGCGTCTGCGTAGACGGGGTGACGGCGGAGTGTGGTCGTGTGTGCCGTGCGCGGGGGGGACTGGGCGTCTGCGTAGACGGGGTGACGGAGTGTGACGGTGTAGACAGTCGGGAGCGCGGTGTGTCTGCGATGGCCCCGCCCCGCGCTCAGGGCCACACCGGTGCCGGCCAGCCCGCGGAGACTACTGACGGCTGCGGCCCCGGGCCTGCGTGGAGCGCGGAGCGCATGTGCCCTCCGAGCGCGTGCACGAGCCCCGCACGGCCGCCCGCACAGCCGCGCAGAGGCAGCCCGCGTCCCCAGCGGCCGGGAGCCGTAGCTGTGCACACACGAGCCTCCCAAACCCACGTGCCCCCCGCTTCCCGAACCAGGTCTTGTCGGACGCTCCGCGTCTCCTTTGGCCGCGGACCGCCACCCCCGAGGGCAGGGAGCGGGGGCGTCGCGCGGGTTTGCGGCGCGCGCACGGGGACTGGGCCTTAGGGCAGCCCCCGCCTGCGGAGCGGGTGTGGACGGTGAAGCAGCGAGCCCGGCGCGCTTCCCCTTTGCGGAGGGTCCCGGGAGCCCGGGGCTGAGCTCGAAGGAAACCCGAGGGTNAGGGTCCCGGGAGCCCGGGGCTGAGCTCGAAGGAAACCCGAGGGTCGGCGTCCTGCCCGCCATCCCGCTAAGCACACAGGGGATGCTGACCTTGAACGGCACACGCCCTGAACGGCTGTTCCCCTTCTACGGGCAGGTCTACCCTAACGGAGCTTAAACACGTCCGGCTTTTCCTATCTCTGAATTTAGAAAGCACCGGAAAGAGACGGGAGCCCGTCCACAGCCCAGCGCCCGATGACCGCACACGGGACGGGACGGGGTGCGGGCCGTGCGCACGGCGACGACCCCGGGGACGCCAGCCGCACTCTCCGCCTGCTCTCACCGTCGGTCGGCCTGAGGACCCCGGTGCCGCTGCACTTACAAGCGGCTTCTGCCTGGATACGCGATACCAGTGCCGGGGCACGGGCGGGGCACGGCGGCCCCGCGCTCCCGTGGCCGCCCGGGCCCTCACCGCAGTTGGTGTAGCCCACCACGGAGACCACGGGGAGCTCCTGCCGCCTCCGCGCCCCCCCCAGGAGACGCCGCTTCTGCCGCAGTCTCTCCAGCGCCCTCCGGATCTTTACTTCCTTCTCCTGGAAGAGGCGCTCTTGCACCTGCGTGAAGGATTCTCCTGAAAACACCAGAGACCGCGAGTCAGCGAGCAGACGAGGCAGGGGAGAGGTCAGAGCCGAGGGCGCCGTGGTCCCTGTGGGGGCTGTGGATGGGCATCTTCGGTCCGGGGTCCCCCCGGCCTGCTCTCCCACGAGGCCACTGCCTCAACACCCTCCCATCTGCAGGACGGCTTTGTCCACAAGGTGGCCTCCCCCGTGGCCTTCTGGCCTCTGAGGTCAGCTGGGTTCCCCTTTATTTGGGAGGAAGGGGGGCCTCTGGAGGTCAGCCCCATGACACCCACAGCCGACCGAGTGGTGCCCTTAGAGACACAGCCACGGCCTGACCCCTAGGACCTGTGAATGGGCCCCATTTCAGAATAAGGTCTTGGCTCATAAAACTGGTCGAGGATCTGAGATGGGCTCATCCTGGATGAGGGCGGCCGTAAATCCAAAGATAATGTCCGCACAGGAGACGGAAGGAGACACAGAGGAGAAGCCGCGTGAAGATGGAGGCAGAGATGGGTGGGAGCAGGCCCCGGGACGCTTGGAGCCCCAGAAGCTGGAAGAGGCAGGAAGGACCCTCCCCTGGAGCCTCAGGAGGGAGCACGGCCTTGTCCCGCCTGGATCTCAGCCTCCCTGCCCGGCCTGGATCTCGGCCTCCCTGCCCGCCTGCATCTCGGCCTCCCTGCCCCGCCTGGATCTCAGCCTCCCTGCCCTGCCTGGATCTCGGCCTCCCTGCCCGCCTGGATCTCGGCCTCCCTGCCCTGCCTGCATCTCAGCCTCCCGGCCCGCCTGCATCTCAGACTCTGCTCTCCAGAGCTGGGACAATACATTCCTGTGGTTTTTAAGCCCCTGGTTTGTGGTCCTTTATTCACCTGCCCCAGGAGACCATCTAGAATCTTCGTTTGTCTGAAGGTGACACATAAAAGGCCCACGTGCCGCCCCTACCCCACTGGGATCTTTCGGCAACGCGGTCCTCTTCCCAGGGGTGGCTGCTGCAACGTCCCCGCCATGGAGCACCCTGTGACAAGACCTCACACGTTACCTGATCCCATGATGTAGCGCGAGCCCCCTCGTCCATCCCGGGCGGTGCTGCTTTTCAGGTGGGACCTGCCGTGGAAAGGGGGCATGTCAGCAGACAGGAGCAGAAACACATGCCCATCAGTGAGGGTAGAGCAGGTGCCAGCACAAAGAAGAGAGGGCGAAAACTCCAGGTGGAGAGAACAGGGCGAGGCAGCCTTCCCTCCCGCCTGGCCCTGCACGCCGCGGACGGAGCGCCCCGCAGCGGGGGGACGGGCCTGCCGGGGGGACGTGCCCTGCCAGGCGTGCTGCCTGGGGAGGGCACCTGACAAGCCCAGGGCCCGGGAGGGCGCGGGTAGCCCTGGGCCGTCTCCCCCACGAGCACGAGAAGAGGCTCTGCTGCGACCGCCGGCCCGGCACCCCGCACCTGAGCAGGGGGAGCTCGGCCAGCGCCACCTGCAGCCGCGCCTCCTTCGTCCGGGCGTTGCAGCGGAAGATGTGAAGGACCACCGTGAATCGGTCGAACACCTGCACGCCCCACGTGGCTTCCAGTTCCTTCTGGAAACGGGGAGAGAGGGAGTGAAGGCGCCCGCGGCGGTGCCTGGGGTCAAGGGGGCGGATGGGACGCTGTCCCCGATCCCGATCTTCAGCTGCCTGTCCCAGCGGGACGCCGACCCAACGACCCCAGCCCGCCGAGGGTGGGACACACACGGGGTCCCTCATACCTTGGTGGGCGTGGCCAGCCTCTCCACGTTCAGAAAGACCGCCGTGATTTCCCGCGAGCCTCTGATTTTCTCTGGGGAGAAGGGAAGGTCCCCTGAGAGGTCAGTGCTCCGTGGAGCCCGTCGTGGGGCTGAGCCTGAGCTCTGGCCGGCAGTGTCCCTGGAGTCTATCGGGACACTGTCAACTCTCCAGGTGCTTACTAGGGAAGTCGGGCGTGCAGGGCAGGGGTCGAGGGGCGGACTGGGGTCCACCTGCAGGCGTCTGGGTCTTGCAGACACACGGCGGCTGCACGACCCCACAGGGACTGAATGGCTCTAAGACCTGGGGTGACAGAGCGAGCGGCGCACAGCCTTCTGGGCGTATGCGCACGCTCAGCTTGCTCATCTGTACCGTGAGCTGGATGTCAGCTGGGGCTGGAGAGCCTCGGGGGTCCATGGAAGGGTTAGGGTTCCCCCCCAGCGTTCTGTGTGGGGGCAGCTGGGCTGGGGGCCTTGGGGCCGGTGTCCGACCTACTCCCAACGCCCCAGTGGCACCACCGGGCACAGAGCAAATTGTGACAGGGGCACGGTGGACTTCTCTGTGTCTGATCCAATTCCCGGGAGGCCTCCTGTGCGCGGCCCAGATGAGAGCCCACGTGCTGCTCTTTGTCTCAGGAAGCAGGGAGCGGCCCGGGGACCCACCTGTCAGGTGCTCCAAAGTCCCTCTGCCAAACACGAGCTTCCCATCGGGTGTTCTGGTGGCCACCACCATCCTTTCCGTCACGGACCAGCCATCCAGAGTGTGCACCAGTGCTTCTGCTTCCGCCATCTGCCACTCAGCTTTGGGGAGACACCGGGACAGGGTGAGGGGTGCATCCCCGTGCTCGGCCGCAGGCCCCGTCCAGCCCTGCCCGGCCCGCCCCGGCCCGCGTCCCTCGGCTGGACGGCTTCCTGCGGCGTGCGCCCAGGTCGTGAGCCAACAGCCAGCTCGCCGTCTGGTCCAGGACGCGGCTGTGCCGCTGCAGCCACAGGCTGCGAGGAGGGGCGCATGAGACGCGGGAACACAAGGTCAGGGCCCCCGAAGGTGGGGACTGGGGGCTGGATAGCGAGTGGCACGTCTGCTCCGTGAGGCCTCCGTGCTCTGCCGGGACCCAGCACGCAGCACGTGTTGCGTGGCAGCCCGAGCCCCAGGGATGTGCCGCACTCCCCATGGGCCGGGCTGCGAGCCCCCGTGGGCCGGGAATGGGCGTCCCCGGAGCCCGGTGCTACTGCCGCCTNGGCGGCGGAGCCCCCGTGGGCCGGGAATGGGCGTCCCCGGAGCCCGGTGCTACTGCCGCCTGGGACGGACGGCATGACGCAGGGGGCGCCGGTGCTGGCCCCGTGCAGGAGGGGGCTGGGCAAGGTTCTGGGAGCGCCCGGATGGTGGCCGGGGTCCGAGGAGGGGCCGGTCCCAGGAGCCAAGGGCGCGGGGACAGGAGGCCGTCCTGACAGCGTTCCGGAGCAGGGAGGCGGCGCGCGGCACCCCGGAGCCGCTGCACTCCCCCAACCGCCCCAGGAGGCTGCGCCCCCACCCCGCCCTACAGCACGCCGTCACGGAGACGCCGCCCCATCGGCGCCGCGCAGCCCCTGCTGCACTGTCCCCACCTCGCCGACCACGGGCGGGGGGCTTGGGCCAGCCTTGCTGAGCAGCGGCTCATCTCGGGTCCCTGAGCCGTCCGCGCAGCTCAGGCACAGGGAGGAAACCGAGCCCGGGAGCGGACGTAAGTGATGAGGCTGCTGAGGAGCCGAGGCCTTGGGCGGAGGCCGCGCGCTCTGCTTGGTGGGGGGCGGGGTGCCCCAACCTCTGAGCGGAGGGGACACACGCTCTGCTTGGTGGGGGGCGGGGTGCCCCAACCTCTGAGCGGAGGGGACACACGCTCTGCTTGGTGGGGGGGGTGCCCCATCCTCTGAGCGGAGGGGACACACGCTCTGCTTGGTGGGGGGCGGGGTGCCCCATCCTCTGAGCGGAGGCCGCGCGCTCTGCTTGGTGGGGGGCGGGGTGCCCCAACCTCTGAGCGGAGGGGACACACGCTCTGCTTGGTGGGGGGCGGGGTGCCCCAACCTCTGAGCGGAGGGGACACACGCTCTGCTTGGTGGGGGGCGGGGTGCCCCAACCTCTGAGCGGAGGGGACACACGCTCTGCTTGGTGGGGGGCGGGGTGCCCCATCCTCTGAGCGGAGGCTGCGCGCTCTGCTTGGTGGGGGGCGGGGTGCCTATCCTCTGAGCGGAGGGGACACATGCTCTGCTTGG
>LNAC01001724.1:71103-93157 GCA_002007465.1 Ailurus styani
GGGCAGCGGCGAGGACTGACGCCGGATCATGAGGTAACGCGTGTTGTTTTCCGGCTTTTACTATGGACGGCGTGTCTCATGGCCGCGGGCGGAGGGTGCGGGGCTGCCTCCCGAGCGGGTGCGGGATCCGAGCCCGGCGCTCCGGAGACCGTGCCGGCGTCCCCGGCTCCGCCGTCCCCACGCAGAAGGGTGCGGGGCGCCGGGAGGGCTGCGGGCGCAGGTGCCCTGCTCGGAGGAGCCGGGCGCGCAGCGCGGTCGGTCGTGCACGGAGCCCTCGTGCTGCTGCTCGCTTTTCAAAGTCTCCCATTGTCTGCACCGCTCGCGGGCCGAGCTCGGTGAGATGCACGCTGCGTGGCGTGGCCGGACGTCCGGATGAGCGAGACCCCAGCCCCGCACACTGAGTTAGGATCAGCAGCGCTGCGGTGTGATCGGCCCTCCGAGTCTCCGCAGAGGCGGACCCCTCGCAGCTCGCGCCTTCTGGGAGCGGAGCCCCTGCTGGCGCTGCCAGGGGATCGCTGCCCCGTCCTGGGCCGAGCACCGTGCCGCCACGTGCCGCCCCGTTCTGCCGTCGGGCCGCGGGGTGCACGACGTGCCTACCGCCCTCTGCGTTGGCAGCGCCTGGCCCTCGGAGACGGATGAGGCAGTCGGGGCGGGCTTGCAGACTCCCAGCTTCCTTCCCGCCGCGATCTGACTTTTCTTGTGTCTTAGTGGACGGTCCGGCCGAGCGGGGGCGAGAGCCGCGTCGGGCGGTGGCGGCAGCCGTGGCAGCCGCGGCGGGGACCACGGGTCGGTAAGTGTGCCTGCCTGGGCAGCTCACGCGCTGCTTCGTGTGTGCTTGGGACTCGGGCCTAAGATGCACGCCCCCCGCCCCCACCCCAAGGGAAAAAACGCACCATGTTCTCATGCGTGAGAACATGGAGACCAGAACACGGACGCAAGGAGAAGTCCGTGGTGATCTGACGGCACGGCGGTCCCTGGCGAGACCCGGCTGGCTGTGCATGTGTCCGGCCTTCTCGTGTCAGGTCGTGTCTACGCCGAACATGGGGCCTGAACCCACAGCCCGAGACCAAGGGAGGCGTGCTGGACCCTCTGAACCCGCCAGGCACCCCCTTCCGCTCCTTTTATACACGTGCACACACGTGTGCATATGGGTCTGCCTCTCCGTGTCCACGTGCATGCGTGTGTACATAGATCGCCCCAAACTTGATAAGGAAACAGGTCCACGTGAGATATGTGGTTTTATAATGTTTGAGACGTCAGGGTTGTCTGGCTGGCTCGGTCCGTAGAGCACGTGCCTCTTGACCGTGGGGCCGTGAGTTCGAGCCCCACGTTGGGCGTGGCGCGTGCTCAAACACCAAGAAAAACAAGGCAAAAAGGAAAGGTACGGCCGCTTGAACTGTACCCCAAGTGTGGTGTGCGTGAGGACAGTGCCGCTCCGTGGGTTAGTGGATGATTAGTGGATGACGTAGCGATGCCCCACGTTACCGGGGCTGGGGCGGAGAGCGTGGGGTGTGGTGACCACGCAGTGACGGCACCCTTGTCATCCCTCCTGATTTCAGCGTGACGGCGACGAGCTGCAGCCCCCGACTCTAACCCGGGGGGCTGCACGGGCTCTGCCATGCGCACGGCTGGTGCCCGTGGCCCCAGAACGAGCGCGAACCTGCGAGTCGGTTCCGTAGGCGGCGGGCGGGCCCGCGAGTGAGGCCGCAGTCCCCTGGCTCTGAAGGGGTCTCCCGCAGGCCTGACGACCCGAGCGCCTCTCCGGGTGCGCGCTGCCCCATCTGTGGATTTCCTGGGCGGGAAGGAGTCTGTGGGAATCTGCCGCGGATCGTTTTTATTGACTTGTTTGTTTTCTTGTTGAGTTTCAAGAGTTCTTTATAAGATATTGGTAAAGGTCCTTTATTAGATTCCATGCTTTACCAGACACCGGCTTGTCTTTTCATCCTGGTTTCCTTAAAAAGATTTCATTTATTTATTCGCGACAGAGAGCAACAACAAGCAGGGTGAGGGACGGAGGGAGAGAGAGAAGCAGACTCCCCACCGAGCAGGGAGCCTGACACGGGGCTCGATCCTAGGACCCTGGGTCGTGACCTGAGCCCAAGGCAGACGCTCAATCAGCTGAGCCCCACAGATGCCCTTTCATTCTGTTACTAGTGTCCTTTATTTATATTTTTTATTACTTTTTTTCTTTAAAGATTTTATTTATTTATTTGACAGAGAGATCACAAGTAGGCCGAGCAGCAGGCACAGGGAGAGGGAGAAGCGGGCTCCCTGCCGAGCAGGGAGCCCGATGTGGGACTCGATCCCAGGACCCTGAGATCATGACCTGCACGGAAGGTACACCTTTAACGACTGAGCCCCCCAGGTGCCCCTTCATTCTGTTAATAGTGTCTTTTACAAGAGCAAAAGTTTTCAGTTTTGGTAGAGTCCAATGAATTCTTTCTTTAGGGGATTACATTTCTAGTGATGGATCTAAGAATTTTAACCCTAGATCACAAAATTTTCCTTCCATTTTTATTTTCTTTTAAAAGTGCTATGGTTTTACATCTTACTTTTAGGTCCCTGACCCATTTTGAACTAATTTTTGTGTAAGCCGGAAGATGTGGTCGCAGTTGGTTGTTTTGCATACGGATGTCCGGTCGTTCACTACCATTTTTAAACAGATGATCTTTTTATTCATCAAGTTAGTTTTTGCAATTTTATTTTTTAATTTATTTTAAAGGTTTTATTCATTTATTTGACAGAGAGACAGCAAGAGAGGGAACACAAGCATGGGGAGTGGGAGAGGGAGAAGGAGGCTTCCTGCCAAGGAGGGACCCCGACGTGGGGCTCGATCCCGGGACCCTGGGATCATGGCCTGAGCTGAAGGCAGACGCTTAACTGACCGAGCCAGCAACGCGCCCCTGTTTTGCAATTTTATAAAAACCCCGTTGACCGTATTTATGTGGGTCTGCTTCTGGACTCGGTCTTGTTCCACTGAGCTATGCGACTGTCCTTGTGCTAATACCACAGTCTTCATGACTATAGCTTTATACTCAGGTTGGAAATTAGTGTGAATCCTCCAACTCTCTTGTTTTGGAAAATGGTTTTGACTGTCCTCATTCGTTTTCTTTCCATACAAATTTTAGAATCAGCTTGCTAATAGGTCGAAAAGCTCACGCGGAGGTGTTCTTCGGGATTCTGACTCTGTAGATAACGTTGGGTTGTGTTCAAATGTTAACACCCTGAAGTCTTACAGTCCACGAACACGGAATGCTTTTCCATTTATCTGTCTCTTCTTTAATTTTTCTTTTTTTTTTTTAAAGATTTTATTTATTTGACAGAGAGAGATTACGAGTAGGCAGAGAGGCAGGCAGAGAGAGGAGGAAGCAGGCTCCCTGCTGAGCAAGGAGCCCAAGGCGGGCCTTGATCCCAGGACCCTGAGATCATGACCTGAGCCGAAGGCAGAGGCTTTAACCCACTGAGCCACCCAGGTGCCCTCTTCTTTAATTTCTTCCACCAATGTTTCGTACTTTTGGTCACCTGTGTCTTTCATCTTGGTTATGTCAGGTCCTTTGTATTTTATTCTATTCGATGCTACTGTTAGTGGACTGGTTTTTGGAATTTCCCTTTCAGATTGTTCATTATGGGTGTGTAGAAATGCAGATGGTTTTTGTGTGTTGACTTTCCATCCTGCGACTTTACTGAATTCATGTATTGGTTCCCGCAGTCTGTGTGTGTGTGTGTGTGTGTGTGTGTCTGTCTGTCTGTCTGTCTGTCTGTCTGGAATTGGTAGGGTTTCTATATGTAAAAGTATAACATCTGCAAAATAATTTGACTCTTTCCATTCCAATTTGGGTGTTTTTCTTTCTTTCTCTCTTTGTCTATCTGTCTACCTAGTTTCCCTGGCTAGAAATTTCACTACCGTGCTAAATGGAAGTGGCACAAATGAATATTCTTGCCTTGTTCTTCATCTTAGAGAAAAACCTGTCTGCCTCTCACTGTGGAGCAGTTTTTCATTGCTTGTTTATAGAAATATGATGGATTTTGTTATACTGACCTTGTATTCTGTGGCCTTGCTTAATTCACTTTTGAGTTTGAGGAGAAAGTTTGATACGTCCTTTGGGGTTTTCTACGTAGGCAATCATGTCATTCTCAAACAGAGCTAATTGTACGCCTTCTTTCCCAGTCTGATGACTTCCCTTTCCTTCTGTTTGTTCCACGGAGTAGGACTTCCAATACATTGTGGAACATTCGTCGTCAGCTTCCAATACATTGTGGAATATTCGTCGTCAGCCTTGCCCCGTTCTTGGCCCTGTGTGAAAGCAGGTACAGAGCAAACATCCAGTCCTGAGTAGGAAAGGAGACTCTTGCCCAATGCTTACTACTGCCTCGTGTGCTGCTGCTGGCCACGTGGAGCGATTTACACCTTTGATCTCTACTTATCTCACTGGCACCTGAGAATCGGGTTAAAATCTAAAATGATACAAGGTGTTTTCCGTAGCACTATGTAGGGTAGGAAAGAGAGAGCAGTGTCATTTCCAGGTGCCGTAAACACTAACCCAGTTCATGCTACGTCCCAGGGATAACAGGGACCCAAAGTCAAACTTCAGACTTTCATATTGGAAATCATTACAGACTTGCCAAAGAGTGTGCAAAAACAGGACACAGAGTGAGTGTTTTCCTTTCACCCTGATGTGTCACATTAGTGTCACACCGTGTGTGTGCGACGCCTCACTGTCTCTGTGTGGACCTATGTGTCTGCAATTTTTGTCTTCCTGAGGACACATGAGAGTGTGTTCCCGAGGCCAGGTCTTTAACGGCACGCGTGTCACTGCGGGGCCTCTCCGGGCGGGACCAGGTGTGGGTTGCCATGGCGTTATCGGGGGCAGTGAACCAGCCTGGCCCGGGTGCCCTCGGATGTTCTCGGTATGAAGACCGTATCACAGAGGCCCACGGTGTCAGGGCGCAGGGGTGCGGTGCTGCCTGTGCACTTGTCCCGCAGACCCTCTGTGCCCCAGGAGGGCCCTTGAGGACTCAGTGTCCGCGAGCCCCGGGTGGGTTGCTGTCTAGTGGGCCGGGGAGCCTTGGGTCCGGGGAGGCGCGGCCGTGGTTCCCTCACGGCGTCCGTGCCAGTCCTCACGCAGGAGCTGCAGCCCACTAGGGAGGGTCACGCTGCTCCTGGGCCGAGTGCCCGTGAGTGACCCTCAAGCTCCACTGTCTGCATGTGTGGCCTCGGGTTCTGCCACGGCCTCCAGGTTTCACTGTCTCTGTGACTCCCAGGTTCCGCCATCTTTGTGCATGACTCCGGGTGCTTCTGTGACCCCTTTGTCCTGCTGTGTGCACCTTTGACCCCTGGTTCCGGGCTACACTCCTTGTGCCCCTTGAGAGCGGTAGTCTCAGCGCTGCTTCTGCTGGGCCCCTAGGCCCCATCCCCCCCAAGGTCGGGGAGAGCCGGCTCACCCGTCCCACAGCACTGACTTCCTCCAACCTTGCTGGTCACCGGCCTGAGCTCCCCATCGCCATCCTGGGCTCTGATCCGTGTGGTGATGGGTACCCCACAGCCCTCGGGATTGGCCTCTCAATGGCTTGCTGTCCCCTGCGCACTGGTGGCTCATGGCCGTGGCCGTGCATGTGGACTGGGGGGGTCAGGGTGGTGGGGTGGGGACGTGGGCAGGGACGCGGGTGCAGGGGCGGCCGGCGTACGAGCACTCCGCTGAGGACCTGGCGGGAATCGGAAGCCCGGGCCGAGGTCTGCGTCCTGCCGCAGCAGCGGGTGACGCGGGGTGGCTGCCCTCGTCGCCTGGGGGCCTCTGGTGGTAACGGGCATGGGGAGCGGCTGCTTCCTGGCCGCGCTGAGTCCTGTGCCGGGGGCTCCCGTCCTCAGCTGGCCGCCGGGTCTCAGCGTCTCTTGGCTCTTCACGTCCTGCTTTCTGGCTGTAGGTGCAGGAAGGGCCCTCGGGGGGCCGGGATGCCAGTGGGAGTCGAGCCCGACGGCGAGGGCGGCGCCCCTGCAGGCGGCTCCGGAACCAGGCTGGCCAGTTCATCTCTGTGGTGACCGTCTTTGAGGTGATGGCCAGGAGGAGGAGGGCCACCCCGGTGCTGAGCGCTGCCGGGCGGGCCGCGCGGGCCGGGGGCCGGATGTGCTTCTCCACGTCGGCCCGGGCGCCGGCCGGCTCGCACACGTGTCCTGCACGCCTCCCTCCCGCACGGCCTGCCCACCAAACCCCAAGTCCCCCGGGGCCACGGGACCCCAGGACAAGTCCTCTCTCGGTCCCGAGACATGGCGTCCCCTCCCCCGTCCGGAGACACTGCGCCCCCTTCCCATCCTCAGACACGGCGTCCCCTCCCCGTCCCGAGACACGGCGTCCCCTCCTCCGTCCGGAGACACCGCGTCCCCTCCCCCGTCCGGAGACACTGCGCCCCCTTCCTGTCCTCACGGCGTCCCCTCCCCCATCCCGAGACACCGTGCCCCCTTCCCGTCCTCAGACACGGCGTCCCCCGTCCCCTCCCCTGTCCTCGATGGCTCCGTCCCCTCTCCATCCACAGACGCGGCGTCCCCGCCCCTGTCCTCAGGCTCGGTGTTCGCTCCCGGCTCCCTGGCGCGCGGGCTGCGGCCTGGGGTTGGGGTCTGTCCCTCCGCCCTCCCTTCCAGGTGCCCCCCTTCCCGGTGGGAAGCCCACCGTCCCGCCCCGAGTCTCGGGTGAGCGGGGACGGCTTCGGGCCAGGCAGGGAGGCCGCGAGGAGGCCGGGCCTGTTGGATTCGGAAGCCGGGAGGCCGTGGGCAGCGGGACAGGCCGGGGGTGCCGTGGGGTCTCCTGAGTGGCCCGCGTTCCCGTGCAGCCGTGTTCCGCACAGCGTGAACGCTCCGCACAGGGCCCCCTGCGCCGGCCCAGGGCCACCGGCTCGCCGTCCCCGGGCTACCGGGGCGGGCGCAGCCCTGTCACGGCCTCCTCTGGTTTTAGGCGGAGGGAGCGCCCTCGGGGGACCAGGATGCCAGCGGGTCCGGCACCCGTCGGCGAGGCCGGCCGCCGCGGAAGCACCGCAGGAGGAAAGTGGCCATCACCACCGAGGTGACCCTGTTCGAGATGGTCGCCCTGGGGAAGAACTCCGTGCAGGTACTGCCCGCGGTGTGGGGCGTGGGGGGCGCCCGCGGGGTGCGGTGGACGCGGGGGCCTGCCTGGCGCGGTCGCTTCTCCACGCCACACGGAGGCCGGGCGTCCCGGCAGAGTCACAGCCGCACCCCTGCAGCCTTGTGCTGCCCGGACCGCCCAGCTGTCATGTGTGCCCGTCATGTGTGCTCGCTGCTGCGTGTCACACGCCTGATCGCACACACATGTACACATGTATGAGTGCTCGCTGCTGCCTGTCACACGCCTGATCGCGCACACACATACACGTGCTCACTGCTCATCACGTGCGTGATCACACACGTGTACACATACGTGAGCGCTCACCGCTGCCCGTCACAACCTGATTGCGTGCACACACACACATCCTTACCGCTGCCCGTCACACACAGCTGATCACACACGTGTACACATACCTGAGCGCTCACTGCTGCCCATCACGTGTGTGATCACACATGTACACATGTATGAGTGCTCGCCGCTGCCCGTCGCACACCTGATTGCACACACACATCCTTACCGCTGCCCGTCATACACAGCTGATCACACACGTGTACACATACACACGTGCTCACCGCTGCCCGTCACACACCTGATCACACACAGTCTTCACCACTGTCACATGCACCTAATCACACGTGTGTGTACACACCTACACACGTGCTCACCCCTGCCCGTCACACGCACCTGATCACGCTTGTGCTCACTGCTGCCTGTCGCATGCGTGATAAGACACGTGTACACATACATGAGTGCTCGCCGCTGCCCCCCACGCAGCACACACACGTGTGCTCACTGCCGCCCATCCCACGCACGTGATCAGACACGCACGTGTTCACCGCCACCCGTTACACATTCCTGATCGCACACGTGTACGTACCCAAGTGCTCTCTGCTGCCCGTCATGCACCTCATCACACACGTGTACACACGCGAGTGCCCACCGCTGGGTCGGACGCATGATCACACACGTGCCCGCACCTCTGGCCGGCCCGCGCATCTGCCCACAGGCGTGCTCACCCGTCTGTCGCCCCTGCAGACGGCGGTCGAGGAGTGGGTGCAGTCCTACAAGGAGGACAGGGAGCTGGCCTTGCTGGACCTCATCAGCTTCTTCGTCCAGTGCTGTGGCTGTGAAGGTGAGCCGGGGTCCTGGACGCGCGTGGGCGTCACCACACGGGGCTGCTGGGCCTGCCGTCCTGCGCACGTGCGGCTGGGAGAGACTGGGTGGGCTGGGGCTTTTCCAGAGGCCAGTTCAGTGGGACACCCACCCGCTTCTTCTGTGAGCAGCGTCATCTCAGAGCAAACGGTATCGTTCCCCCGAGGACAGATCCCCCCACGGCCTGACGCCAGGGCCTCACCATGTGACCTCGTAGAGAGGAAGGACTTGGCGGATGGGAGCGGTAGGGTAGCCCTTAGGGTGGCCCTCCTCCCGCGAGACTTTGTGTCGCATACGACTTAAGCCTATGACTCTTGGTTTCAGCTTAGGTCATAATCTCAGGTCCTGGGATCAAGCCCCGAGTCAGGCTCCACGCTCAGTGGGGAGTCTGCTTGAGATTCTCTCTCCCTCTCCTTCTGCCCCTCCCCCTCATGCTCACTCTCTCTCTAAAACAAATACATAAAATAGTAAAGAAAAAAAAAAGGAGAGACACAGGCCCAGAGAAGCCATGTGAGGACAGAAGCAGAGATGGGAGGGACGCAGCCACCAGCCCAGGGATGCCCGGAGCCCCAGAAGCTGGAGGAGGCGGGAAGAACCGTGTCCTGGAGGCTCAGCTCTTTCCAGGTGGGGGGTCGGTGTGGGCGGGCTTTGGCGGAGGGCCACGCTGTGGTCCGTGGCAGTTGGTGTCTCCGGCCCGGCGCCCATGGAGCAGCTCGACGCTGTCCCAGCCGTCTGCAAGGGGACGGTGAAGCACACAGCACCCGAGAATCCTTCGGTCTCAGCCAGCGGGGAGGCGCTGGGCCCTGCTGCCACGGGCGTGGACGTGGGACCCACGGTGCTCAGGGAGAGAAGCAGATGCCGCGGGCCACACACGGTGTGACCCCACGTGCACGCGATGTGCAGAGCAGCACGTCTGCAGACGGCGTCTCCGTGGCTCCCGGGACCAGGGCAACGAGAGGGGGCCCCCGTGTGTGGGGGCTGGGGGCTGTGGCGACGGGCGACCGCGCTGTGTATCCACGCCACAGAGGTCTGCGCTGCGAGCGCGTCCCATGTCCGCCGTGTGTCCAGCTCCGTCCGGCGTCATGAGCAGACCGGGGGCTCCTCTGTCCCTGCGGAACCTGACGCAGGCGCTGTGGGGCAGGACCTGCCGTGGGGAAGGCCCGGCGGCCTCCGGCCGGGCGCCCTGAGGGTGCCTCCCAGGAGCCCCGTGGTGACCCACACGCAGGGGCCGTAGTGTGTCGACCTCCGCCGGCGAGGCGCCGCCCTCTCTCAGGGACGAGGGGTCATCCCCTAGGGCGCGCAGGGTCGGCTGGAAGCACGTCTCCTTCTTTCTCTGGCAGGGATGGTGACGGCTGAGTTGTACCAGAGCCACGGAGGCAAGAATGTGGTGCACAAAATGACCGAGAAGTTCGACCAGGTGGGGCTCGCGCGCGCGCGCTGGGGGCGCGGGGCTTGAGGGCGCTGCCGTCCCCCCCGGGCGTGTGGCTTTGCCGTCAGACGTGGGCGTGGAAGCAGCTGGGCAGCCCCGTTTCCCGGGTCGAAGCCATTCTCCTCTGCTTCCCTGCGAGCAGCAGGCCCTCTGTGGCTTCGTGGGCAGGACCACGTTGCTGCATAAAGAAAAACGTGTAACTAAAGGGGGAGGTTCTGTGCTATCGGGGAAAGTACGGCTCTGACGTGGCACTCACGTGGCCGTCGTGCGAGGGCGAAGCAGAGCGAGGCCAGCGGGTGCCCAGACGCGCCCCGCGCCCACCCTGACCTCCTCCCCGCGGTGACAGGAGTACCGCCCCGAGCTTGGCGCTCCCAGTGTCCCGGTGCTCGGGCTCCGTGCCCACGGGCCCCCGTGCGTGCCGGCCACGCTCTGCCTGGCCTCCAGCTGCGGGCCCGGGGGACTCCGGGGCTCCGTGTGGCGTCTGAGGCTCTTCCCTCACAGGCGCACACGCACTTTAAGGACTAATTGGTATAAACGTGATTACTGTCAAGTACACACCCATGTCACAACTCTGGAATGTTCCATCGCGTGTGTGTGCGGTTCGTGTCCTATTCTGACGGCGGTCAGGTTGCTTTCAGACTTGGTGCCTGTCGCTGGGGACATGCGTGTCTGTGGGTCCTGCTGCACGTGCTCCCGTGTCGCGTGGAACAGAGGGTCAGGGCGTGTGCACGTTGTGCTTTGTGCCGTGATGCCGGCTTGTTCTCTCGGCCTCTCCACGTGTGTGGCAGGCTCCGTGGGTCCGCACCCCATCCGTGTTTGCTGCCGTGTACCTTTTGCCAGTCTTGTCCTTCCGCGCGTGACTCAGGTCCCCAGACTGCTAGTGCAGACTGCACCTCATTGCATGTAAAGACGATCTTCTCTTGTTTGAGACACTGTTTTCACTGTGGCGAAGGACGCCCGGCATACAGTTTGCCATCTAAACCTTTTCAAGTGCACAGCTCGGTGGCATCGAATGCATTCACGCTGTTGTGCAATCATCCCCACCGTCCGTCTCCAGAACTTTCCATCTTCCCAACTCCAAGCTCTGTCCTCATCAGACACTATCTCCCCAGCCCCAGGCCCCAGCCCCTGGCCCCAACCTCTGCTCTCTGTCTCTGTGGATGGGACTCTGCTAGGGACCCCGTGTATGTGGGATCAGGCAGGATTTGTCCTTCTGTGCCTGGCTCAGGTCACCGTGTCCTCAGTGTCCGTCCCCATCCTACCAGGTGCAGAATGTCCTTCCTCTTCAAGGCTGCGTCATAGCCCACGGTGCGCGTGGACCATAGTTGCTGACAGGCTCACCCTTTCAGTGAACAGACATGATAGCTACAAAATTTCTCACAGCTTGAAATACTTAGAGGGTGTCTTCAGAAAGTCTTCTGAATCAAGTCCATGAACAGTAACTTTTTTTTAAGTTAGCGTGCAATGTATTCTTTGCCCCAGGGGTACCGGTCTGTGAATCATCAGGCTTACATCTTTCACAGCACTCACCAAAGCACACACCCTCCCCAGTGTCCATCAACCCAGCCACCCTCTCCCTACCCTCCCTCCCCCCACCAGCCCTCAGTTTGCTTCGTGAGATTGAGAGTCTCTTATGGTTTGTCTCCCCCGTCACATCTTGTTTCATTTTTTCCCTCCCTCCCCGCCACGACCCCCCACCCTGCCCCTCAAGTTCCTCATATCAGACAGATCATAGGATAGTTGTCCTTCTCTGATAGACTTATTTCGCTCAACATAATACTCTTTAGTTTCATCCATGTTGTGAACAGTAACTTTTTTCTTTAACTTTATTTGGAACGATGTCAAACCTAAGAAAAGGAAGAAATCATAAGCTTCACCTGCGTTCAGCAGCTAATGCTCTGCTGTCTTCAGCTTATCCCCCGTGCACGTGCGTGGGCCTCTCTGCTGTGCGTACATATGTGTGTACACGGCGCACGTGAGCTAGCCAATGCACATGAGTGTGTGCCATCTTCAGCTTATCCCCCATGCACGTGCGTGGGCCTCTGTGCTGTGCGTGTGCACGTGTGCACACGGTGCATGTGAGTGAGCAAATGCACGTGCGTGTGCCGTTTTGAGCTTATCCCACATGCACACGTGTGTGCCTCTGTGCCGTGCGTGCATATGTGTGCGCACAGTGCATGTGAGCAAACCAACGCACGTATGTGCCATCCTCAGCTTATCCCCGATGCATGTGCGTGTGCCTGACTTGCATGCACACACATGTGCACTGTGCACGTGAGCAAAGGAATGTAGGTGCATGTACTGTCTTCACCTTATCCCCGTGCGTGTGTGTGCCTCTGCTGTTTGTGCCCATGTGTGTGCCTGGTGCACACGAGCAAGCAAATTCACGTGGGCCCTGTGCATGTGTGAGTGTGCATATGCAGGTCCATGCATGTGCACACGTGTGGTTGCCACTGTGTGTTCAGCAGAAGCACTTGCAAGGGGGCTGCGGCCTGATCCGGGCCCTGGCTGTGTCTGCATGCGGGGCCGTGAGCACCGCTGTGTGACGGGTCCTGTCCTCGCTCTCGGGCGCTTCAAGTGGCTGGAGGACGTCGTCTGCGTGAAGGGTCCGCACACATGACCAGGCCTGTCTCAGGAACGTCCTGCACGTTCTGTTTCTGTCCCATTCAGCGTCCGGCTCAGGACCCCACGTGGCATTTGGCCGTCTGTCCCCAGGCTCCCCCGAAGCCCCCAGTTTTGGCACTTTGGAGAGCCCAGGCCCTTAGTTGAGGAGGACGCCCTTACTTTGCTTCCAGCTTCTGTGTGCCTGAGATTAGCTCCTTCCTTGGGATCACTCAGCGTGGCCCTGACTCGATGGGGCCTCTTTCCTCGGAGAGCCCCCGGCACCCGGTCGGGGTCCTGTTCGGTCTCCCCCCACCTCAGAAGCAGCAGCGGGGGCTTTGCCAACCCCTGGCCTGTGTCCCTCAGGGGAGACCCTGCGCTTCCCAAAGAGCAGGCCGCTGGACACATCGTAGCGTCATGCCGCGGCGTGCAGGGCCCACCGCGGCAGGGCGACGGGCACGGCCACGGCACTGGCCGTACGGAGGCGTGGCCGGGGAGCGTGGGAGGCTCCAGTGCTCCCGACCGGGCCCTCTGTGCAGAGTGGTGTCTGGGCCACGGAGTCTCCCCGTCCTGGCCTCCAGAGACGACACCGTGCGCGCTCCGGGTGTAGCAGGTCCACAGGGTGGCTGAGCGCCGCACATGCAGGCCGTGCCCACTCGCATGAGGACGCTGACGTGAGGGTGGACGTGGACTGCCGTGTAGACATAGGCTGTTCCTGCTGTCGGCTGCTCGGAGCCGTCCGCCTCTCCCACGGGCCTCGGCCTCCGGCGGGGAGGCGGGCCAGCTCCCAGCACCCCGTGCCACACGGGCCGTCCTGCCAGGACCCGCCGCAGGCCCGGGGCCGCTGGACTTGACTGGCACGTCTCGTCTGTCCCTGCAGGAGACCGGGCTGTATTACAAGAAGTTTCTGGCTTACCCCTGGATCCTGACCATCATGTGGCCTGAGAAACTGGTAACACGCGTTCCAGTGTTTACGCATGGGGTGGCTCTGTGTGGTTTCCCAGCCCGCCCAAGGCCGACCGGGCCCCGGGGCAGTGCAGGTGCCGTTCCCAGCACGGGATGGGCGCCCCGATCACCACCAAGGGACTGTGGGCCTGTGTCCGGCTCCCGCGAGAGCTGCAGGGAGCTGGCCCCGCAGACCGGGTCTTGCCGGCCCAGCGCGTGCAGACCTCACTGTGTCCGGACTGCGGCGAGGGGGGTTCGACCGGACCTGACCTCATCCTGTCCACGCTGAGTGCGACACAACTTCCCAGTCTGGTCCACGGCGGGGCAGGACCTGACCGTGGTCAGTCCACACTGAGTGCACTTAGGTCCCCCGGCGTGCTGCTTCAAATGACACTGCCAGACTCTGCACCACACGACCCTTAGACCTGACCTGTCCTGCAGAAGTGAGTTCATCCAGTGAGTTCCGTCTCCACTGGCACAGTTAGACCTGACAGTGTTCTTTCTGCTCTGTGTCGTGGAAACTGAATCTTCTGTCTACACTGGTACATCTAGGCCTGATCATATTTTGTCTACACTGTGTCATGGAGTCCTGACGTGTTCTGTCTACACTGGCACGTTTACACCAGAGTCTCATCTGTCTGCATTGGCACATTTAGACCCAGCAGTGTTCTTTCTACTCTATGTTATGGAAACTGACTCTTTTGTCTACACTGGCACATTTAGATCTCACTATGCTCTGTCTACTCTGCATCACGGAGCCCTGACTGTGTTCTGTCTACACTGCATCATGGAGCCCTGTGTTCTGTCTGCACTGCATCATGGAGCCCTGTGTTGTCTGCCCTGGCACATTTACCTGATAGTGTTTTGTCTGCACTGTGTCATGGAGCCCTGATGTATTCCGTCTACACTGGCACATTTAGACCGGATTGTGTTCTGTCTACACTGCCATACTTAGATCTGATCATGTTCTGTCTACACTGTGTCATGGACCTGTGTTCTGTCTACACTGGTGCATTTATACCAGTTCTGTCCACACTGCCATACCTAGATCTGATTGTGTTCTGTCTACACTGTGTCATGGAGACCTGTGTTCTGTCTACACTGGTGCATTTATACCAGTTCTGTCCACACTGCCATACTTAGATCTGATTGTGTTCTGTCTACACTGTGTCATGGAGACCTGACCTTGTTCTGTCTACATTGGTGCTTTTAGAATGAATCCTGTTTTGTCTACACTGTGTCATGAAGATCTGACTGTGTTCTGTCTACACTGCATCATGGAGCCCTATGTTCTGTGTACACTGGCACATTTAGACCCGATTGTGTTCTGTCTACACTGTGTTATAGAGACCTCACTGTGTTCCGTCTATAATGGCACATTTATTTTTATTTTTTTTTTTTAAAGATTTTATTTATTTATTTGACACAGAGAGAGAGATTACAAGTAGGCAGAGAGGCAGGCAGAGAGACAGGGAGAGGAGGAAGCAGGCTCCCTGCTGAGCAGAGAGCCCGATGCGGGCCTCGATCCCAGGATGCCGAGATCATGACCTGAGCCGAAAGCAGAGGCTTTAACCCACTGAGCCACCCAGGCGCCCTATAATGGCACATTTAGAATGAATCCTGTTTCATCTACACTGAGTCATGGAGACCTGACTGTGTTCTGTCTACACTGCATCATGGAGCCCTGTGTTCTGTCTACACTGGCACAAGAGACCTGATCATGTTTTGTCTGCACTGTGTCATAGAGACCTGACTGTGTTCCATCTACACTGGCACATTAGATCGGATCCTGTTCTGTCTACACTGTGTCATGGAGACCTGACTGTGTTCTGTCTACACTGGCACATTAGACCTGATCGTGTTCTGTCTACACGGGTGCATTTAGACCAGATCATGTTCCATCTACACTGGCACATTTAGACCTGATTGTGTTCTGTCTACACTGTATCATGGAGACCTGACTGTCCATCTACACTGGCACATTTAGACCTAATTGTATTCTGTCTACACTGTGTCATGGAGACCTGTGTTCCGTCTACACTGACACATTTAGACCCAGTCATGTTCTATCTACACTGAGTCATGGAGACCTGACTGTGTTCTGTCTACACTGCATCATGGAGCCCTGTGTTCTGTCTACACTGGCACAAGAGACCTGATCATGTTTTGTCTGCACTGTGTCATAGAGACCTGACTGTGTTCCATCTACACTGGCACATTAGATCGGATCCTGTTCTGTCTACACTGTGTCATGGAGACCTGACTGTGTTCTGTCTACACTGGCACATTAGACCTGATCGTGTTCTGTCTACACGGGTGCATTTAGACCAGATCATGTTCCATCTACACTGGCACATTTAGACCTGATTGTGTTCTGTCTACACTGTATCATGGAGACCTGACTGTCCATCTACACTGGCACATTTAGACCTAATTGTGTTCTGTCTACACTGTGTCATGGAGACCTGTGTTCCGTCTACACTGACACATTTAGACCCAGTCATGTTCTGTCTACACTGTGTCATGGAGACCTGTGATCCGTCTACACTGGCACATTTAGACCTGACTGTGTTCCCTCTACACTGGCGCATTTAGACCATATTGCGTTCTGTCTGCACTGTGTCATGGAGACCTGACTGTGTTCTGTCTACACTGCATCATGGAGCCTTGTGTTCTGTCTACACTGGCACAAGAGGCCTGATCGTGTTTTATCTACACTGTGTCATGGAGACCTGACGGTGTTCTGTGTACACTGGCACATTTAGACTGGATCATGTTCCATCTACACTGGCACAGTTGGACCTGATCGTGTTCTGTCTACACTGTGTCACGAGACCTGACATGGTCTGTTTGTACTGTGTCATGGAGACCTGACTGTCTGTCTACACTGGCATATTTAGACCTGATTGTGTTCTGTCTACACTGTGTCATGGAGACCTAACTGCATTCTGTCTACACTGGCACATTTAGACCAGATCATGTTCCATCTACACTGGCACATTTGGACCTGATCGCGTCCTATCTACACTGTGTCATGGAGTCCTGACTGTGTTCTGTCTACACTGGCACATTTAGACCAGATCATGTTCCATCTACTCTGGCACATTTGGACCTGATTGTGTTGTCTACACTGTGTCATGGAGACCTGACTTAGTCTGTTTACACTATGTCGTGGAGACCTGACTGTCAGTCTACACTGGCACAGTTAGATCTGATTGTATTCTGTCTACACTGTGTCATGGAGACCTGACTGTGTTCTGTCTACACTGGCACATTTAGACCTGATAGTGTTCTGTCTATACTGTGTCACGAGACCTGATGTGGTCTGTTTACACTGTGTCATGGACACCTGTGTTCTGTCTACACTGGCTCATTTAGACAGGATCATGTTCTGTCTACACTGTGCCATGGAGACCTAACATGGTCTGTTTATACTGTGTCATGGAGTCCTGACTGTGTTCTGTCTACACTGGCTCACTTAGACCGGATCATGTTCTGTCTACACTGTGTCATGGAGACCTGACATGGTCTGTTTACACTGTGTCATGGAGTCCTGACTGTGTTCTCTCTACACTGTGTCATGGAGTCCTGAGTGTGTTCTGTCTACTTGGCACGTTTAGACTGGATCGTGTTCCGTCTACACTGGCACATTTAGACCTGATCGTGTTCTGTCTAGACTGTGTCACAAGACCTGACTTGGTCTGTCTACACTGTGTCATGGAGTCCTGCCTGAGTTCTGTCTACATGGCACATTAAGTCCTGATCGCGTTCCATCGACACTGTGTCATTGGGCACTGTTGGAATGACCCAGCCATTACGGGCTTCTGTATCCGTCCACACCTGGGTGGAACAGGGTAGAACAGGGTGTTGTGGGGCACCACGAGGCCAGCCTCCGACACAGCAAGGGCAGGGGTCCGTGGGCTGGAGATTCACCTGGTGTCCCTCACAGTGTTCATTCCTCACCATCTTGGGTGTGCAGACGAGGTAAAGTGGATTAGCGCCCTTCGGGAGGAGGGCGGAGGAGGTTTTCTCACAAAGTGCGCAGACTGAGAGTGAGGACTGACCTTGTAGGCCCAGTTAGTGACCTGGTCTAGCCTCAGAACGGGGGGTTTTAAGACATGTTTGTAACCGGTTAGTGATCCATCTAGCCTTGGAATGGGGGGTTTCAGGACATGTTTGTAACTGGGTTAGCGACCTGGTCTAGCCTCAGAATGGGGGGGTTCGGGACATGTTTATAACCCGATTAGTTACCTGGTCTAGCGTTGGAGTGGGAGGTTTTGGAACGTGTTTGTAACTGGCGGTGGTGACCCAGTCTAGCCTTGGAATGGGGGGATTTGGGACGTGTTTATAACCCAGTTAGTGACCTGGTCTAGCCTCGGAATGGGGTGTTTCGGGAAATATAACCCGGTTAGTGACCTGGTTTAGCCTCAGAATGGGGGGTTTTGGGATGTATTTGTAACCGGTTAGTGACCCATCTAGCTTCCGAGTGGGGGGTTTCAGGGACATGTTTGTAACCGGTTAGTGACCCGGTCTAGCCTCGGAATGGGGGTTTTCGGGATGTGTTTGTAACTGGTTAGTGACCCGGTCTATCCTTGGAATGGGAGGCTTTGGGAGGTGTTTGTAACCGGTTAGCGACCCAGTCTAGCCTCGGAATGGGAGGCTTCGGGAGGTGTTTGTAACTGGTTAGAGCTCTGGCCTCACCTCCCAGTTAGGGACTGGTGCAGAAGCCTCTCCTGGCATCTGGTTTTTGAGGCGGGGTCTCCCGGTGAGGCTGGCTCGTTTGCGCAGCTGCGCTCCCCACGCGAGTCTGACCCCCCCATCCCTGGCAGGGCGCCCCCTGCCTCACACGGCAGCAAATGGCGAGGGGCTCCGTGAGTTGGGGGAGAATGGTGGGAGCCAGTCGTCCGGGAACCGTGCAGATGGAGTGATGTACAGGTCGGACGTGTGTGGGGCACGGGGCGCGTGGTCCCCGCACGGAGGAGGAGGGTTCACAGAACGCGCAGGGGAAGGTGGGGTGCGTGGCGTGGGGGCCTCGCGTGGGGGCGGCGCAGGTGGTAGGGGCGCGGTGTGAGAGAAGAGGTGGTGCGTGACGCACGTGAGTCCCTGCCTGCCCGGGGGAGCGTGCGCGAGGCAGGGTGCCGTGAGCGCAGCCCCACCCGCTGCGGAGTGGGGGACGTGGTGCACGGGGGTTAGAGCGTCAGCGGCGTGAGGCACGCGAGGGGCACAAAGTCTGACCCGTTGCCCTCCTGTGGGCACCCCAGGCTGGGCACTGTGCTGCACCCCCCGGGTCCGACCTGCAGCCTCAACCTCCCTCCAGGGCTGCCTTCCCTCGGGGTCTCCCGCAGGCTGTGCGGGACTCAGACGGGTGCATGTGACGCGATGGAGGCGAGGCTGGGGGTGGATTCTCCTGACAAAGCCCTGGCCGCGCGCATGGGACGACACGGGACCTCGGTTCTCCTGATCAGCCCCTCGCCCTGAGCGTGCAGAGAGGTTGGAGGTCACTTCTCCCAACGAACCCTGGGCCGCGCGTGGAGACAGGCTGGAGGCGGGGTGTCCGGTGCCTTGCTTGCGGGGCACGTGACAGGAAGAGGGCAGGAAAGCGGCTGGCGGCTGGCGAGGGGTGCCATCCACACCGGCGAGGGGTACCGGCGAGCCCACGGTGCCCTCCTCCCTTCCCGAGTCCCTCGCCTCCTCACCGCAGCTCCCCGTGAGCTCAGCGGGAGCAGGGATGCGCTCAGCCCCCGAGGCCCAAAGGGGTGCTTCTAAGCACCTTTGCGTTCGCGCTGAATGTTTGAAGCGCCGAAGTCAGCCAGAGCCAGAGTGCAGACGGGAGAGCGGGCTTCCCTGGCACGAGTGTTGGACGGGTGCCCGCACGCTTTCCTCAACGGTGACCCGAGGTCCTAGAGACCCGGCTCCTTCCCACACGTGGGGACCCACCCAGCGCAGCGTCCGGACCTGACACCCCGTCGGGGTACCGTTCGCCCAGATGCAGGGTCGGGGAGAGGGGCTGATCCTGGTGGTGTGCATAAGTGACCGCAGGTGCGGGGGCTCGTGGACGTGGGGTCACTGGGGGAGTGTGCACATTGGACCCTTGCTAGCTGGAGGTCTGGGAGCGCTGGGGTCACTGTGGTGACTCTGGACATGTGAGCCCCTGATGCGGGAATGGAGCGTGGGCACCCGGGGTCTTGGAGATTGGGGGTCACGCCGGATCAGAGTGGATGTGTGACCCCCCAGGTGCAGGGTCTGGGAGATTGGGGTCACCGTGGGCCACAGTGGACACGTGACCTCCTTCAGCTACAGGGTCTGGGAGATTGGGGGTCACTGTGGGTCACGGTGCACATGTGACCCCCAGCTACAGGGTCTGGGAGATTGGGGGTCACCCTGGGTCAGAGTGGACACGTGACCCCCAGGTGCAGGGTGTGGGAGATTCGGGGTCATCCCGGGTCAGAGTGGATGTGTGACCCGCTGTAGGGTCAGCCTGTGCTCACGTGACCCCCGAGTCCCTTGTCCGGGAGCAGAGCTCTATGTCGTGACGGTGGGATGGGCCCAGACCCGGCCCAGCGTCTCAGCGCCTCTTCCCTTGTTCTGTCTCGAACACAGCAAAATGACTTTTACCCCATCGTGGGGCCGGGGCCCTTCTGGAAGAGGTTTCGGGTGAACTTCTGCGAGTTCACGGAACTGCTGGTGCACCAGACACACTCCTCGGTGCTGTGCGACGGGCACCTCATGGACACGGTGATCTGCATGCTCAGTGGGCTCACAAACTCGGCCGTGTACAGCCTGCGACACACCAGCTCCTTGGCGGGTGAGACGCTGCGCGGGGCCCCTGCCTGTGCGCCTGCTGACTCGGGGGCAGGGGCCCTGGGGGCCGGGACACGGGACACAAAAACAAGGGCAGGGGCTGTGGGACCAGGGGCCACGGGCCAGGGAGACGGGACAGGGACCGAGGGGCCGGGGCCTGAGCCTGGGCTTACCTGTCCCGGGACAAGTGTCCATACGCGGGGCTGCCGTGCGCTGGCTTGCGGGGAGAGAGGCTGCGGAGCGGGGGGACACCGGGAGCTGCAGGGGACGGAGAAGCCCCACGGGGACGTTCGCTTCAGGAAGACCCCTATCTGGGTGGTGAGCGGCACAGAGTTGGCCACGCAACTGTGAACAGTTCATGTTCCACGTCAGAGGCTGTGACGGGAGGGCAGGTTGTGCGAGGATGACATTGGGGAGAGCGTGGGCTCTTCAGTCCCGGGGCCGGCCCGCCCGGACGTGTCCCGTCCCTCCGTCCCCACGAGAGCCCCCGGGGCCGGCCCGCCTGGACGTGTCCCGTCCGTTTGTCCCTGGGGTGTTACCTTTCTAAGTGACCGTTGATCCCACACATCGGGTCGTTGATCGAGATTCAGTGTGTTTTTCCCCAAGTACGCGCTGAGCAGTCAGTGCAGCTTCTCCCCGCGTGGACGCGGCGCGCTCAGTGCCGACCGGGGCCTGGGTAGGCGGGTCCGTGCTTACACGTCCCGTGAGTCGTCCATCCTTTCGGGTGGTGCAGTGTCCCCTGACCTCTCGCTGCCTGCGGGGTAACCCTCACACAGAAGTGTCCGTAGGGAAGTGTGAGGATCTTCACACGGACTTGCTGGGAACCGTGAAGAAATCCACGGTTTGTGATGAGGCTTTAGTGGGACGTGTCCCACTGGGACTCAGGTCTCCCGTGTCAGACGCGCCCTGGAGGATGTAGGGCTCCCTCGATATGTGTGAGGGGCCCAGCCACCGCCATGGCCTGTGTCTCGTCCCCGTGTCCGGGTCTGCAGGGGACACGGTGTGAATGATGCCACGTGCTCCTGGGGGTTCCTGCGTGTGAACTCTGAGCCTGCACTGCTCGTCCCGAGACGCCTCGTGTCCCGGTCACGGCGCGGCTCCCGTGGGCGTGTGCCCGCCGCCGAGCTGGGATTGTTCAGCAGAAGCCCGTTTCCCACCATGGTCCTGGCCCTGCGCGCCCTCTGAGGCCATTTCCCAGCTGGGGGACCCTGCCGGCACGGGGCACGGACGGGACCTTGCCACTGGGAAGGTCGTGGGCTGCATCCCCGCCCTGGGGAGACTGAGAGGCGAGCTCAGGTCCGCGTGCGTGGTGGTCATGCGGGGGTGATGGCGCACAGGCTTGTGACCTGGGAACAGGCTGGGCGCAGCTGCCCCTCCAGCCACCCCGACCTCCCTGCCGTCCCCAGGCCCCCCGAGTGCTGGCAGCATGGTCCCTCCTGTGGGAGGGGGCGCCCAGCGCTGGGGTCACGGCCTTGGGGTCCGAGCCCTAGGGTCACGGCCCCGCTCTGCCGGCAGCCATGAAGCTGCTGACGGCACTGGCCAGCGTGAACCAGGGCATCTGCGCGGGCAAGCGGACGGCCCAGCGACTCTACGAGATCGAGAGCATCACGAAGCTGAAGAGCAGACACAAGTACTACATGGAGCTGCTGGACCAGCGCAGACACCAGGTGCCGGAGCGCGGGGGGGACGCAGGGGTGAGGACGGCGCTGTGCGCAGGGGGAGAGAGGGAAGACACCAGGTGCGGGAGTGTGGGGGGGACGCAGGGGTGAGGATGTGCGGTGCGCAGGGGGAGGGTTTCTCGTGGGTCAGGGGGCGGCTGTGGCCTTGAGCAGGGCCCGGTGCCCCAGGACTTGCGCCTGTTGTCCGGGCTGGGGTCTCCCCGTGGCCAGCACGCGGGGCGCAGACACACGGCGCGGGCGCGTCCCCTCGGGCTCCGGGCTCCCGCTGCCTCCCTGGGGGGCGTCCCGGGCCCCTGGACGCTCTCGGCCGGCTTCCCGGCCGGGCCCCGGCTCAG
>LNAC01001724.1:96218-112808 GCA_002007465.1 Ailurus styani
GGGTGGAGGCGGGCAGGTGTGGGGGGCGCGGGCAGGTGTGGGGGACGCGGGCAGGTGTGGGGGGCGCGGGCAGGTGTGCGGGGGGCGGGGGTGAGGTAGCGGGCAGGTGTGCTGAGGGACGCACGCACTGCCCCGTGTGCTTGCTGCAGGTGAGGCCGCAGCCGCGTTTCTGCGCGGGGTGTGGACTTTTACAGCTCGGAGGCTGAGCGCGTGTCAGGACACGCGGCGGGTGTGCCGATGCTGCCGGCGAGCGGTGTGCCTGGCAGGGCCGCCGTCGCGCACGGGTGGTGACCCGTCCTGGGCGGTGAGGACAGACGAGGTCTTTCCCGCGGGGAAGGGGAGAGGACTGGAAGGCCCAAGTGTTACTTGGCGCGCCGGGCGCGGGCTCCCGGGGCAGGACAGCGCCCGTGGGGGCTCGGGAGCTGCACCCGTTCCTCGCTCTCACTGCGGGGTCTCCCGTCCCGGTCCAGGCGCCGCAGCCTCGGGGTCCGCAGAGGATCCTCCGGCCCGCTCCCGGGGGGCGTCTCCTCGCCGGGTCTTCCCGTGGGGGGGGCTCACTGGGGTCCCCTTCGCGAGGACCCCGATTCCATCATGACGCCATCACGGGGCTGCACCCCGCGGCTCCGCCTGCACGCACCATCCCCTGCCCGGGGGACTTAACTAGGGATTTGGGGGCTCGCGGACTTGGGTCTGGAGCAGCCCTGTCTGCTCCTCCTTCGTGGGGGGAGCATGACGGGCTTAGTGCACACACAACGAGCAGAGCGACGTTCCTGGGGCTTTGGGGGCGGCTTTGCCTCGGCCAAGGGAGCCCACGTGCGGAGGGAGCCGGTCAGGGCATCAGTTGTGGCTCACGTGGGGCCCCCAGGGGTCTGCTGAGGGCAGCTCTTCTCACAACACGGGCTGTGCGCTGGCTGCGGGCTTGCTCCCTGGACCTGGGAATTCCCTGCTCGGTCCGGTGTCCTGCTGCGCCCTGCTCGGGACGTGGCCAGACTCCCCCGGGAGGGCGCGGGAGGCCCTTCACATCCCCAGAGGGGCTGTCAGAGCGTGTCCTGTGGGCACCGACTCCTGAGGGCAGAGGTTGTGGGCTCTCCCTACGGGGAGCCGCCCAGTGCACCCCTGCACGCAGGTCAGCACCGAGCAGTCTCCCACCTCGTGCCCGCGCGGGGGCCTGGGCCTGTGTCCTGCTGTGGGCTCCATGCTTTGCCTGTGCTTCTTTATCCCCGAAACAATCCCTCAGGGCCTCGGTTTTCTGCAGAAGGAAGTGGGGCACAGAGAGGTCACTTGCCTGCCGTCTGCTTGAGATTTGGTGGTCTAGGTGCATGTTCCTTTTTTTTCTTTTTCAAGATTTTATTTATTTATTTGAGAGAGAACGTGCGAGCACACATGAGTGGTAGGAACAGGGAGGGGCAGAGGGAGAAGCAGGCTCCCCGCTGAGCAGGGAGCCCAACGAAGGGCTCAGTCCCAGGACCCTGAGATCGTGACCTGAGTCAAAGTCAGACAGACACACATGAGTCCCCCAGGTACCCCTGGGTGCGTTTTTGTGACTCAGGATTCCTTTGCGTTCTCATTCCCACAAAGGAGAATAGCAGCGTCCACGCTGGGCGAGATCTCTCAGAAGATAAAACGTTGCTAAGTCCACGCATACAAATGGCATGTTTTCTGTGCTTAAAAGAAAAACCTTGTATGGGGCGCCTGGCTGGGTCACTCCGTGGAAGGCGCGAGTGTGGATCTTGGGATCCTGAGTTCGAGCGCCATGCTGGGCGTGTAGCCTTAGGAAAAAAACACAGATGCTCAGAGCTGTTTTAGCTATGGGCATTGAATTAGTCAACTTGGGCGGCCATAATGGACATCCCAGACCGGGTCGCTCAAACAGCACACACTTATTCCTCCTGGTCCTGGAGGCTGGGAGTCTGGGGTCCAGGCAGGGCTGAGGCTGGAGGTCTGAGATGCAGGCAGGGCTGAGGCTGGGAGTCCGAGATCCAGGAGGGGCTGAGGCTGGGAGTCTGAGATCCAGGCAGGGCTGAGGCTGGGAGTCTGGGGTCCAGGCAGGGCTGAGGCTGGAGGTCTGAGATGCAGGCAGGGCTGAGGCTGGGAGTCCGAGATCCAGGAGGGGCTGAGGCTGGGAGTCTGAGATCCAGGCAGGGCTGAGGTTGGGAGTGTGAGATCCAGGCGGGGCTGAGGCTGGGAGTCTGAGATCCAGGCAGGGCTGAGGCTGGGAGTCATCCAGGCAGGGCTGAGGCTGGGAGTCATCGAGGCAGGGCTGAGGCTGGGAGTCGGAGATCCAGGCGGGTCGAGGTGGGTTCCTCCCGAGGCCTCTCTCCGTGGCGTGTGGACACCGTCTCCTCCCCCTGTCCTCACATGGTCGTTCTCCTGTGTGTCTGGGTCCTCATCCCGCCTCTTGTAAGGACCCCCGTCCTATGGGTTGAGGTCCACCCTGCTGACCTCATCTTACCTCAGTCCCCTCTTTAAAGACCCACCTCCACGTACAGCCCTGTGAGGTCCGGGGGGCGAGGCCGTCAACTTGTGGCTTGGGACGCACAGTCAGAGCCAGCAGGCGTGTTTGTGGACCGTGTGCAGTTGCGAACCACACGTCGCACCGCGCACGTTCGAGGCTGAGGACTGCTGTGCGTTGCATGGAACGGACGAGTCTGAGCGAGCGTGTGGGGCGGGGAGGCTGCGCTCCCGCCGTAACCAGCGGCGTTTCTCTGTCCTGAAGGACGCGAGCGTGCGGATGAAGTGCATCCTGGCGCTGAAGGCGCTCTACGAGAAACGGGAGTCGGCTATGAAGTTGGGCCTTTTCTTCTATAAGTTCAAGGTGAGTGAGATTTTGCGTCTCAGCTGCTGCACCCTCTGCGGGCCGCTCCCCGGCCCCAAGCTCTCGGTGGATGTGTGGACGTCGGCCGCATCCCGCGGCCCCTGGCGGCCCTAGAGTGACGGCCGCATCTCAGCCCGCTGCTCGGGGCTGCCGTCCTGCGAAGGTGAGCGGGAGGCTCTCTGGGTGTCTGAGCCCAGGGCCGAGCCGCCCACACTTCACGGCCCGCAGGGTGACGTGGGCCCCGGCGGCAGGTGCTCGGTGTGCAGGGGTGCGGTTGGAGCGCGTTCACGCTTCACGGCCCACCAGGTGACGTGGGCCCCGGCGGCAGGGTGTTCGGTGTGCAGGGGTGCGGTTGGAGCGCGTGCACGCCCCCCGTGGGCCAGGTGGGGTGCCGAGCTCTAACTTGCGGCCGCAGGAGCAGGCGGGGTCAGCACCCACTGCCCACACGTCACGCAGCTGCTGTCCAGGGCCCCCTCGCAGAGGTTCAGAGCTGCTCACGGCCTGAGGGTTGGTCCTCGTGTTCGTGGGACGACGAGAGGGTGCAGCCTGTGGGGACGTGGTACCCAGTGTGTCCCTGAGTTTGGGGACCACGCCGTCACCCGGGAGCTGCCGTGAGACCCCGCTGCCCATTGTGGCAGATGGCCAGCCTCCAGTCGGTCAAGGGCTCCAAGCCGGGACTTGCACTGGGTGTGAGCAGGGCCCACGCAGGTGCTCAGTGAACGTGGAGGCCCAACCTGCGTGGCGGGGGCCACCAGGGGGTCATTGTGCCCTTGGGGGTGTGGGGGAGAACCAAGTGTTCCTTGACCGCGTCAGGTCCCCCGCGGGGTGTGAGCGGAAACCAGCAAGGCTGGACAGACGGGCCACGCGCGCCTGTGTGTTTCTGAAGTCTTGCCGGACCTGGGAGCGTTTCCGGGGCGTGGAGCCCCCGGGACAGCGATCTGGTGCTCGAGGCAGAGCGAGCACCAGGCAGACTCGGGAGCACGCGCCTCCCCGCTGGCCGGGAGCTCGGGATGTGCCTTTCCCCCGGGGCGGGGGCCCGCGTGCCCGCGGCCATGAGGGCTGCTGCAGGTGACCGGCCCGGTCCGGCCCCGTTTCTCTCACCCGCGCCCCTCGCGACAGCATAGCGCGCTGCGGGCCAAGCTGCGGGCGGCACGTCCTGGACCCCGTCACGGCGCCGTTGGGTCCGGGTTCCGGGAGCTCTGTGGGTGATGAGGGGCAGCGTTCGGGGACGGCTCCCCCATCTGGCCGTCTCCTGTCCAGCGGCTCCGGGGACAACCGCGCGCCCTGCCCTACGGTCCTGACTTCCATGTGGTGACTCCCAGCGTCTCCGGGAAAAGTAAGACCCACGTGTAGAGAGGAGTGAGCGGAGGTTAGAAACCCAGCGGCCGACGCCCCAGTGCACACGGTTGACGGAGGGCCTCCTGGGGGTGGTGGTCGTGACGCCCTGGAGGACAGCGTGGCGCCGACCCTGCGCGCCAGCCCGCTTGGGGATAGAGGCCGTGCAGAGTCGTCCCGTCCCTCGCAGGGAAGGCGCGATGTGCCGTCTCGTCGCCTGGATGGCTCACGTGCAGGGAGCTCACCCCTGGCTGCACAGCCGTGTGGCGACGGCTTGGCCAGCCCGGCTGGTGGACGTGGCCGCGCCGCATTTCCCCGAAGGTCCCAGGCTGCTGTCTCCAGTTCCTGTGCTGTGCATTCCCTCTCACGGTCCGTCCCACCAGCAGTGACAGCTGGGGACCCTCAGGAAGTCTGGGGACACTTGGGTGTCAGCAATGGCGGGTGGGGGGAGGGTTGCTGGCATCCGAGGGCACTGAGGGTACAGTGGGATGTCCACAGGAAGGCACGACCCGGCTGGGTCCTCCGTGCTGCCCTGGGGAGAGAACACCTGCCCCCGACGAGGCGGGGCTGTGAGTCTGGGGTGCGCGGGCCCAGCCGTGCGGGGCTGGACAGGGCACTGCCGGCGCCGTCCGCGTGGGCGTGGGCCCTCAGCGCCCTGGCTCTGGGGGGATCGCCGCCGGGCTGCACATCGGCAGCCGACACGGGGCGTCGAGGGTCTCCGAGGGGGCATTCCGTCCTGCGGGGGGTCGTGGTGCCCTGCGTCACACAGATAGTGCTGGAACGAAGCCTGTTTGCCCTGTGATCTTCTCTCCACAGAAACGAATCCTGTCCATGACGCAGGACAGGCAGCCCGAAATCACGTCCGAGTGCATGCAGCTCCTGAGGCTCATATCTGAGTAAGTAGCCCTCCTCGTGCCAAGTCCACCCGGCTGCGGGTCCCCGCTCCCGTGCCGCGCCGCCGGCTGTGCAGGGCGTGTAGCCACGACACTTGCTGGACGCACATGGCGGGGGTTCGTGGTCACGCGGGCGAAGCCCCGTATCTGGCGAAGGAACCAACGCTGTGCGTCTGCTCTTGTGTGGGGCGTGCTTGTGCTCTGGCTCGGTTCGGGACGTCTGCCACCAGCGTCCATGCTTGCGGTCCATGGGGATGACGCGCTGGGTCACCTGAAAGGTCAGATCAGGCCTGGCCCAGCCCTCAACAGTTTGGGGGTTCTCTCTTGGGGTCCACACTCCCGTCTGCTGCTGGCCCTGTGTCAGGAGCCCAGGGTGCCAAGGGGCTGGTGTCAGGAGGTGGTTACAATCGGCCAGGCCTGCGGAATGTTCTGGAAGCTCGTGGGTCCTGGCACTTAGGCTGGGACGCTAGGCTGTTGTTCCTGGGACGTCCTCCAACTGTAGGATGCAGCCTCTTTGCTCGGTGTGTCACAGCTCCGATGCTGATGTGGGGCGTGTCTGGAACAGGGGACATGGGGCACAGTCTGCTCAGCCTCTGTGCATAGATGCCCAGGCGGGTGCCGGGGGGGTCATCTCATACCCCGAAGTCTGGGTGCCTGCCCGTGCTGCCCTCTGTCTGCTCCGTGCTGAGGACAGAGTGGAACCAGGTGCACGTCGGACCCTCTCGCAGCTCTGCCTCCCGCCGCAGCCCAGACAGACACTGTCGCAGCTGGATACCGGGCGCCAGGCTTCCTCTGTGCTGCCCTGTGGTCCTGTGAGTGCCCGGCACTGCCAGCACCTGGTCACGTGCCCACATCCAGAGCGGCGGGCGGGTGGTATGTTGGCGGACTATGAAGTGGAGCTGTCCAGACACCAGTCACCCTGGGGTTGTGGCCCCATCTCCTGCCCCGTGCAGGCGGGGTGGCCCGGGGTGGCTGCACGTCCTGGCCCCTGCTGTTCCCATAGCTGCTGTGTCCATCGGGGTCCTCCAGGGAGACGGACCCAACAGGAGGCGTGTGGACACCGGCAGCTAGAGGGAGGCTCGTTGTGGCTTCGGCTCGGGGTCCCAGAGGTGGGAACGTCCCAGGACGTGTGTCTGCGAGCTGGGGATGGGAACCCGTGGTGTGGCTCGTGGACGGCCGAGCGGATGGGGCCTGGACCGTGGTGGTGGCTCTGTGGCACGTGGAGCGGGCTCTTTGATGTCAGCCACCCGACGTGTGCGCAGCTGCCTCCCAACAGTGAGGGTCTGCGATGGGCCCGCCGCGGTCGGCAGCTGCCTGCTCTCGTAAGGAAGCAGCAACAGTTGGATCGCTGTGTCCACCTGACTGCTCACAGCGGGGCAGGGGCCCGCTTACACCTCGTTCCGGAAAGTTTGGGAGGGGTTCCCTGCACAGATCTGCACGCGGGTAAAGCAGCCTGTCCTGCCCACTGAGGTGGGCCGTGTCTAACCTGTTGAAGGCCTGTATCACAAAGAGGGGAGGCAGCGTGTGTTTGCTGGGCCTTACTCCTGAGGGACACTCTTCTGTCACTCTTGGCCATCCTGCTCCCAGGCCTTCCGGATGCATGTTGCCAGCACCTCGTAGGCCTGTGGGGCAAAGTGCCAGGTCTTGGGGCCACACCTGGGCCTGAGTCCCCGGGTGGGCACCCACTGCCTGGGCTCAGTCGCGGGAGGAGCCTGTGTGCCTCCCACTGGGAGAAACGCATGGCTTTGGGGCCTGAGTTACACGGGGCTGACGTGGGCCCGCTGAATATGCTCCTGGCTGTGAGCAGCGCCTGAGGGTGATGCCGGCGTCCCGCTCGCTGTCAGGGGCCTGCCCACGTCCCTGGGGGTGTCCCACCTCCTTCCCAACCCCAGACAGCGAAGCCTGTAGGCCGCCTGCCCGTTTCTGCTGGTTTGGGGAAGGTCCACGTAGCCGTGTCAGCACGTGGCTCCACTGTGCTGGGTGGACACCGTCCCTGGTGGGTTCAGGGGCTGAGTCGGCACATGGCTCCACGGTGCTGGGTGGACACCGTTCCCGTGGGTTCAGGGGCTGAGTCGGCACATGGCCTCACGGTGCTGGGTGGACACCGTCCCCGTGGGTTCAGGGGCTGAGTCGGCACATGGCCCCGCTGTGCTGGGTGGACACCGTCCCCCGTGGGTTCAGGGGCTGAGTCGGCACATGGCCCCACGGTGCTAGGTGGACACCGTCCCCGTGGGTTCAGGGGCTGAGTCGGCACATGGCCCGCTGTGCTGGGTGGACACCGTCCCCGTGGGTTCAGGGGCTGAGTCGGCACATGGCCCCGCTGTGCTGGGTGGACACCGTCCCCGTGGGTTCAGGGGCTGAGTCGGCACATGGCCCCACGGTGCTGGGTGGACCCTGTCCCCGGCCTGCTCTCCGTGTGTTCTCTGCGTGGACACCTGCAGAGGTGGAGGTGGGAGGCCGCTGCCGAGGGCGGAGGGTCGGGCAGGTTTGGGCTGGCAGGTGGCCCAGGTGCACACGCGGGAGAAGAGCAAGTGCTTTTCCCCTAGTCTGGGGCTCACAGGCGGCTAGCGGGGCAGGAACCAACCCTAACCCTGGAGGTCCTGTAGGGGGCAGGACTTCCCGGGATCCTGCTCACGTGGCCTCTGCTCACGTGGCATATTCTTGTGGCCTCAGCTCACATCCTGGGACGTGGGCTGCCCCAGGTGAGCTCAGACTGCTCGGAAGTCCAGGGGGGCCACAGCTAGGGGAAGCCAAGGTTGGGGCCATCAGCCCAACAGAGAAGCTCAGTTTGCTCTCAGGGACAGGCGTGTGTGCCAAAGCCCCGTGTGCACAGCTCGGTGTGGCAGAGCCCCGTGTGCACAGATGTGTGTGGCAAAGCCCCATGTGCACAGCTCCATGTGAGAAAGCCCCACGTAAAGATGTGTGTGTGGCAAAGCCCCATGTGTACAGCTCTGTGTGACAAAGCCTGTATGCATAGCTCCGTGTGATAAAGCCCCGTGTGCGTAGGTGTGTGTGACAAAGCCCTGTGTGCACAGCTCCACGTGATAAAGACCTATGTGCACAGCTCCGTGTGACAGCCCCGTGTGCACAACTGTGTGTGGCAAAGCCCTGAGTGCACAGGTGTGTGTGGCAAAGCTCCGTGTGCAAAACGTGTGGCAAGGCCGTGTGTGGCCATGGCCCTTGTGCACAGCGTGCGTGGCAGAGGCCTGAGCGGGGGCCCCGGGCTCACGAGCGTCTCCCTGCAGGCACTACGTGGGCGTGTTCTCCGCCATGGAGTACGTCTTCCTGTTCCAGTTTGTGTACGCGGCCTACAGGCCCATGGCGACGGCCGCGGGCGAGCTCATCTGTAAGAGGTAAGACGGCTGTCTGGCCGCCTTTGGCCCCGATGCTGTCTCCAGGGCGGTGCTGTCACTGTGATGTTGGAGGTGGGTCGCACGTCCCGGGTCCCACATCCCACCAGCTGCAGACTGGCAGGTGGAGGGCGGGGGGCAGGAGGAGGCCCCAGGACCCTAGAGAGCAGCAGGACCAGGGCTTGTAGAGGACGGCCGGCGTGGGGCCCCGAGGGACAGAACGGGATGGACACAAGCACCGCCTGGAAGGACACACTGACCAGAGTCTGATACGTGTGTGGGAGCAGACGGACTTGATCCCTATTACAGGCATGTCCACACGTGGATTGCTTTGAGGAGGTGGCAGTGGCCCCCCGCCCCTGAGGTCCTTTGAGGTCCTCTGAGGCCCCCTGGAGCCTCCTCACGTCCTCTGAAGCCCCCTGAGGCCTCCTCAGGTCCTCTGAGGCCCCCTGAAGCCTCCTCAGGTCCTCTGAGGTTCCCTGAAGTCCCCTGAAGCCTCCTCACATCCTCTGAAGCCCCCTGAGGCCCCCTGAAGCCTCCTCAGGTCCTCTGAGGCCCCCCTGAAGCCTCCTCACGTCCTCTGAAGCCCCCTGAGGCCCCCTGACGCCCCCTGAAGCATGCTCAATGCTCCTGAGGGCCCCTCTTGGGCCACCAGGCTGTCTTGCCCTCACTAGCAGGTCTGCGTTCAGGTAAAGGTCCCCGTCTTCTGGTTCTCTGGGAGTTTGAGGTGCCGCGGCTGGGACAGTCTAGTTATTGGTGACAGTCAGCTCGGACAGACAGAAGTCAGTTCTAGGGGCGCCTGGGTGGCTCAGTGGGTTAAAGCCTCTGCCTTCGGCTCAGGTCATGATCTCAGGATCCTGGGATCAAGCCCCACATCGGGCTCTCTGCTCAGCAGGGAGCCTGCTTCCTTCTCTCTCTGCCTGCCTCTCTGCCTACTTGTGATCTCTCTCGCTGTCAAATAAATAAATAAAGTCTTTTAAAAAAAAAAAAAAGTCAGCTCTAGAACTTTCCCCCGTGGTCTGCGCCCTGCCCCTACGGCTCCCTGCTCTTCATGTTCCCCGGGTCACTGTGTGGAGGGTGTGTGCAGGGGTGTGCACTGGGGTGTGGGTTGGCCTGGCCCCGCAGGACCGGGGGCCCCAGCCAGGGGCACGGGGCACCCCCCCCGGCCAGCATTGGGGTCATTGTCTCTGATCTCCCTAGGCTCCTGGCCCCTCCGCCCCACGAAGGTTTCTTTGGTCAAGAGCCCCCTGATGAGTTTGACAGAAATCTCCAGAACATGAAGACACTCATTGACTTCTATCTACAGGGCGAGGTGAGGGCGTGGCCACGAGGGGTCCGGGGACAGGCTGTCCGAGTCACGTGAGGGACTCACACGCGTGTCCCGTCCCCTGCACCCCACGTCCCATGCCGTGTCCCGTGTCCTGCATCCGCATCCCGTGTTGGGCCGGAAAGGGGCTTGGTTCCCGTGTGAGCAATGCTTGCCGCGGGCACGTGGGAGCCACGGCTCTGGGCTGGTGTCCTCGTGTGTCTTCATGCGTCCACACGTGGGAGGGTTGGGAAGGGAGCCGCTCCTGCCCTGTCATGATTGGACCTCCCGGCCCCGTGGTGTCATCGCGTGACCTCCCTGACCTGTGTCGCCATCCCGCGTCCTCCCCACCCCGTGTCGTCATCACCACGTCTCCCTGTCCCGTGTCACTATCCTGCGTACTCCCTGCCCGTGTCGTCATCATCATCACCATGTCTCCCCGCCCCGTGTCGCCATCCCGTGTCCTCCCCGCCCCGTGTCGTCACCATGACTGTGTTCTCGCCCCGTGTCGTCGCACGTCCTCCCGGCATGTTCTCGCGACCTCACGCGTCCGGCACGTCCCTTTCAGTTCCACAGACACGTCCCGTACCTGGTGGACGGCCTGTGGGAGGCAGCGCCCGCCCTGGTCCGGAACTGGGAGTGCATGACGGTCCTGCTGCTGGAGCCGCGTGGCGGGCGCCAAGGTGAGCGCGGCCGGGAGCCTGCCCTGGGTCGTGCACCAGGGCCGTGACCCTGCTGGCCTCCCTGCCGTGCCTGCCCGGCCCACCGTCCCCGACCCCGCGGCCCGCCGTGCTCCCTGTGGCCTGCCGTCTCCGTGTCCCGCTGTCCCCACCCCCATGCACCACTGTTCCTGTGTCCTGCCGACCCACAGACCACTGTCCCCGTCCCCCGTGCCTGTGTCCTGTCCCCCTGTGTCCCCTGTCCCCCATCCCCCATCCTCCGTGTCCCATGTCCCTGTCCCAATTCCTGCTGTCCCCCACCTCATGTCCCACCATCCCTGTCCTCTGTGTGTCCGTCCACTCCCCTTCGTCTCCTGTCCCACCACCCCTGCCGCCCCGCCGTCCTGCCGAGTGTCCGCCCGCGCTGTCCGTGACGCCAGTCAGTGGGACGTGCCGCAGGCAGGTCTGTCCACGCCTCCTGGGCTGTGTTTGCTCCTCGCGTGCTTGGGGGGGCACATGCCACGCTTTCCCGCGGTGAGAGGTCTTGGGTCTTGGCGGGGTCCACAGGACGAGGGCCACACGCTGCTCTCCTGTAAGAGCCATGGAAGCCCCAGGCCTGGGCACCAGAGTCAGGGCGCAGGGTGGGCAGAGTGCCTGCTGAACGGGCCCCCCGGCAGCCGGGTCCCCCTTCCCCCATCCGCCTGAGACCCTGCTGCCCGGACAGCACCCCCGAGGAGACTGCCCCTCCTCTGACACTGGCCTGCGCAGCCCCTCGAAGACCCTTTCCCCGACCCCCTGCTGCACACACAAGTGTCCTTCGCTCACTGCCGGGAGCCGCAGGGCCAGGTCTCCAGCATCCAGGCCCCGCACAGGCCTTGGCGGGACCAGCAGTCTCAACCATGTTCCCTGGGGTTCCCGAAGGGCCCTGTTTCTTTACTGTGACGACACCTCCTTTACTCTGACCCAAATTTCTGGGGCCCGGCTGTGTGCTCTCTGTTTTTCTTAACTCGGTGGATGAGCCTTGGCAGGCCCTGGTTCGTCGGGGCACCGACTGTAGGATGTGGGACACAGGACACAAGAAGCCACATGCGAGGGTCTCAGAGTGGCTGTGACAAGTGACCTCCAAGCCGGTGCATTAAAACAAGAATTCATCCTCCCCCAGCTCTGGAGACAAGATATGTGTGGGGCAGGGAGGCCGAGGTCCAGGCGGGCAGGGAGGCCGAGATCCAGGCAGGGCAGGGAGGCCGAGATCCAGGCAGGGCAGGGAGGCCGAGATCCGGGCGGGCAGGGAGGCCGAGGTCCAGGCAGGGCAGGGAGGCCGAGATCCAGGCAGGGCAGGGCTGTGCTCCCTCCTGAGGCTANCCCAGCCCAGGAGACCAGAAGTCTGAGGTCCAGGTGGGGCAGGGCTGTGCTCCCTCCAGAGGCTGCAGGGGAGGGTCCTTCCTGCCTCTTCCAGCTTCTGGGGCTCCAGGCATCCCTGGGCTGGTGGCCGTGTCCCTCCCATCTCTGCCTCCGTCCTCACGTGGCTTCTCCTCTGTGTCTGTGTCTCCTTTTCTGTCTCTTACAAGGACACCTGTCACTGGACTCAGGGCCACCCTCTTTTCCGACAAGTCCCCATTCTGAGATTCCGGGTGGGTGTGCAGTTGAGGAGTGAGGTCAGCGTAGAAGAGCCAGTGAACAGACTGTCCCCTCAGCGGGCTGGCTTTAGACCTGAGTCCCTGGATCCTGAGCCGGTGGCAGCTGAGCCCGGGGATGTGTGCACTAAGCCCCACGTGGAGGCGAATGGGCGGCAGTGGTTCACTTCGTGCCGGTGAAGGAAGGGCGGCCCTGGTGGCCGTGCTCCACGGGTCACCGAGCCCGGGGGCTGTGTGTGGGGCGCCGTTGGGCCCGGAGCCTGGCCACACGCCCCATGTGCTGGGAGCCCGCGCCGGGCCCAGCGCGGCGTCCCCGAGCGGTGCGTCGCTGCAGCACGTTCCGTGTCCGGGGCTCGGAGGGCGCTGACTAGCCACCGTGCCCCCGCAGCGCTGACGAGCCAGCAGGAAAGAGTGCTCATCGAGATCCTCGTGGCCGCCGTGCGACAGGCTGCGGAGGGCCGCCCGCCCGCTGGCCGCCGCCTGGGCCAGAAAGTCAGTGCCACCCCCTCCCCCTGCCTGGACGCGCTTCGCCCCCTGTGCTGAGCGCTCTGCCGTGGCCGCTGCCGTGTTGTGCCGCTGCTGTCGGCCCCGAGCGCCGGGGCTCCGTGGCTGCGCGCCCCCGCTTCCGCCTCGCGGTGCCCCCGCCTGGGTAGCCCTGGGACCCGCTTGCTGCCGCTTCGCCGTGTGCTTGCCACCCCGGCTGCTCACTGGGCGGTGGGCCCGCGGGCGGGGCTCCCGGCCTCCAGGTAGGTGTCGCTGGCCGCGCCTCGTGGCTGCCGCCTCCCGCCTGCCGGCTCCCAGTCCTGTGCCCGCTGGTCCCTGCGTCTGCTGTCTGCGCCCGCGGGGAGGGCACTCGGCCGTGCTCCCTGTGCCGCGTTCGGTCCGAGTGGGGCTGCCGGTGGGCCAGCCTTTGCCTCGCCTCCGTGTGAGCCTCTGCTGCCGCTGGGACGAAAGGTCACACCCTGGGGACTAAGAGCCACGGGAGTTCGGCGTCTGCCCCCGCTCTGGAGGCCAGAGGCTGAGACCCAGGCGGGCAGGGCCGTGCTCCCTCTTGAGGCTCCAGGGGACGGTCCTCCTGCCTCTTCCAGCCCCTGGGGCTCCAGGCGTCCCTGGGCTGGTGGCCGCGTCCCTCCCTCCTCTGCCTCCGTCCTCCCGTGGCTGCCACATCCGCTTCTGTGCACGTGTCCGGCTCTGTGTGCAGATCTTCATTTTATGACCCAGTCCTCCTGGTTTAGAGTCGCCCCGTAAGGTGCGAGCTTGGGGGAGACAGCTCAGGTCTCGATGGTGTCCCTGCACGGGAAGCACATTTTTAAAACACTGGAGTCGCAGGCTGGAGCTTCACCCTCGCTTTGGGGGCAGCTCTGCCCGGGTGTGACCTCGTCACGAGCGAGCAGGTCCCAGGGCTGCCACGGGACTCACGTGGGTCCGTCGGGGGCTCAGGCCACGCATGCTCTGCCTGCAGGCCACCAGGGAGGTGGACGGGACCCGCCGCTGGCGCGAGCATGCCAACATGAGCCGACACTTTGTCAAGGTGCTGCCGCGGCTGCTGTCCAAGGTGCCGAGCGGGGAAGGGCCCGGGGCCCAGCGCCCGGGGAGGCCGGGCAGGCCGGGAGGCCGGGGGCTGTGCTTCATGCCTGCTCTCTGGGCAGTTTGCAGCGGACAAAGAGAAGGTGACTCCCCTCCTGCAGATCCCTCAGTATTGCAACCTGGACGTGTATGGCTCGGACGGCCTGGGCTCGGTACGTCCCCGGACCCCGCTCCTCCTCCGCGAGCGCTGCGTGTGGGGGCCACGGCCCCCCGGCTCCACGCCCCACCCTTGTCCGGGTCCCGGCGCGGGGACCACGTCCCTCCTGGACCTTCAGGTGTCGGGCAGCTTTGCTCGTCCGCATGCGCGCTGCAGGGGCGGCCGTCACCCCGCGCGACAGGTCCAGACCCCCGTGCTGGCCGCTCCTGTGACCTTCCACGCGTGGTCTCACCCCCTCCCTGTGCTCCAGCANCTCCTGCTAGCCCCTGCCCCCCCAACCCCCGGCCCTGCCACTCCACCTCTGACCTTTCCCCTGGGCCCTGCGGTCCCTGGCCTCCCCCTACCCCACCCCTGATCTGCTCCCTTCTCCCCGCTCCCCTCAACCCTGCGACCCCCGACAGGTCCCCTATGACCTCTGACCTCCTTGCGTTCGTGACCTTTCCTCTCAACCCCTGGCCCGTCCCCCGCCCCTGCGCAGTACCTGGATGCGGCGCTGCTGGAGCTGGACTGCCTGGTGCAGCGGCACTCGGACGTGGCGGTGNTTGCCACCCCGGCTGCTCACTGGGCGGTGGGCCCGCGGGCGGGGCTCCCGGCCTCCAGGTAGGTGTCGCTGGCCGCGCCTCGTGGCTGCCGCCTCCCGCCTGCCGGCTCCCAGTCCTGTGCCCGCTGGTCCCTGCGTCTGCTGTCTGCGCCCGCGGGGAGGGCACTCGGCCGTGCTCCCTGTGCCGCGTTCGGTCCGAGTGGGGCTGCCGGTGGGCCAGCCTTTGCCTTGCCTCCGTGTGAGCCTCTGCTGCCGCTGGGACGAAAGGTCACACCCTGGGGACTAAGAGCCACGGGAGTTCGGCGTCTGCCCCCGCTCTGGAGGCCAGAGGCTGAGACCCAGGCGGGCAGGGCCGTGCTCCCTCTTGAGGCTCCAGGGGACGGTCCTCCTGCCTCTTCCAGCCCCTGGGGCTCCAGGCGTCCCTGGGCTGGTGGCCGCGTCCCTCCCTCCTCTGCCTCCGTCCTCCCGTGGCTGCCACATCCGCTTCTGTGCACGTGTCCGGCTCTGTGTGCAGATCTTCATTTTATGACCCAGTCCTCCTGGTTTAGAGTCGCCCCGTAAGGTGCGAGCTTGGGGGAGACAGCTCAGGTCTCGATGGTGTCCCTGCACGGGAAGCACATTTTTGGAAGCAAAACACTGGAGTCGCAGGCTGGAGCTTCACCCTCGCTTTGGGGGCAGCTCTGCCCGGGTGTGACCTCGTCACGAGCGAGCAGGTCCCAGGGCTGCCACGGGACTCACGTNGGGGGATGCCGTGATGGGTGCAGACAGGTCCCCGCAGGTAGAGCACGTGCTGACGGGGGACGCGTAGGCTCAGTCGTCTCTGGCTCGTTGAAGTCCTGTAAAGCTGTGCGCCCGTCGGGGGTCAGCTCCGTGAACTCGCCAGCGCGGACCCGGGGGCCCGGCTCTTGGTCTCTGGGGACGCAGGGTGGGTCCTCTGAGCCCCGGCCGGTCTGGCTGCATCTGTGATGCGAGTGGGAACACATGGGGGCGGGCGCCAAGAATTCCACTGTTCTCCGCGGGAGCCCCGTCGCCCCCGGGAGACCCAGCCTGACGGAGGCACTGGCCTGTCTACACTCGGCGGGTAGACAGTTTCTGCAAAGAGCCGCGTCATAAGCATGTTCGGACGGGCGGATCCGCCTGTCCTTGGGTGGTCGTCCGAGAGCACCAGAGACAGGGCGTCACCAGACCACATGCCAATAAAACTTTATTGACCCAGACAGGCCGAGGGCCACGTGACCTGCGGGCCAGGCGTCCGGCCCCGATTCAGGCACTTCCCTTGTGAGGCCCCGCTTGCTTCCACAAGCAGGACTCCAGGTGCTCTTGCGTCCCGCAGCCCAAGGCATCTGTGCACGTGCGGTGCTTGGGGTCAGCACACGCCTCTCCACCTGTTCTCCCAGCCGTAAAGTGAGAAGCGTGCTCCCGGCGGCGGGGTCTCGACGGGGCTGTGAGGCAAGCGCAGAGATCCCATGATGCTGACCGCCCTCGTTGTCGGCGGCCCGCGCCTCTTCGGGGGTGTCCTCTAGTCCCCCCCCATTTCCTGCAGAGCTGGAGACGGAATGGCCTAGGGCACCGTTTCCCTTTCTGAGATCTTAAAGAGCGGCCTTCTGGAAAGCGGGGGCCGCTCCGGCGTCTGCGGGAAGCGCCGCCTGCACCGCGCCTGTCCCGCCGCCAGCCAGCCTCTCTGCTCTCTCCCCACTGCGTAGAAGCAAGGCCTGTTCCTCGGCCACGGGGAGATGGGGAGGATCTGCTCCACGCTGCGGAGACTCGCCGCCTTCTACAGGTGAGCGGCCGCGCGACCCCCAAGTCCGCGTTCCTGCCGCCTCTCTTTGACAAACAGCCCCGTGTCCCAGGTGCGGTGGGGGGACTCCGACCTTCGGGGGCTGTCCCGTGGGTGCGCCCGGTGGCCCTGCGGCACCCGGGGCCCGTGCTGCCCCTCGGGGCCCTGAGCCGCGTCCCCGGGAGCGGTGACCGCCTCACCCAGCAGCTGCTGGACATCGTGCCGGAGGGAGCCCGGCTCAGCTGCCGGGGGGCGAACCCTCAGCTCCGGGGCCTGCCGACCGGTGTTCGCGGCGCCGCCGGGGGACGGGGGGGCTCCTGGCGGGCTTGAGCCCTGAGACTCCTCGTGTGCGTTTCTGGCCAGTGCGCACGACCTGAGCAGCTGGAACCTGTACGAGAAGATGGACAGCCTGCTGACCTTCCGCAGGCACCAGGGCAGCCTGCCCACTGAGGTGACGGCCTGGCATCAGGGCTGGGTGCTTGTTGGGGGAGGGGGGCGGGTTCCGAGAGGGGAGAAGGGTCCTGAGGGGAGGGAAG